>JARFIZ010000059.1:167114-272963 GCA_036325965.1 Sinopyrophorus schimmeli | reverse complement strand
GGAACGTTCCGGGGGATCAGGAAAAGAGGTGTCTACCTGGTAGCCTCTCCTTTGATGAGCCACTGGTGTATACCAGAGATCTAATCTAAAAACCAGTCAAAAAATTTTCATCCACAATTCAAAATTGTAAACAGCCCATCATCGATTAAAACTAAACAATTTTCGCAATAAATTAATATAGGATTGTTGAAAATAAACACTAAGAAAGAATAACAACCAAGATAATAAGATTACATTAAAATTAATAACATGAAACAGAACACTACTCAACTTCTACAAGCACTTACATTAACAAAATAAAGACCTATTATTTATTCTTTAAAAAAATCTTTCGCTCATTTCATCCTTCTTACTTAATTCACAAATAATGGAGTAAAATAGTCTAATGACTATAAATTGAATACATATTTATTGAATTCATAGTCCAAATCTTAACAATATATGAACGTAGCTAAGAAAAATTCATTAAACTATTTAACAAGCGTGCAATACATATTCAACATCAATTATTGCCGATCAATTCAGGCACAGGTTTCTTTCAATATCGAACTACGCCCACACAACAAATTCCTATTACTATTTTCGATTATTACAATTAGAAAAACAAATTAAGATTCCAAAGTAGTAAATAGCCTATTATTTGGTAATTTTCAGCAAGTAAAAAAATTGTATAAAACTACATCACATGCACTTTACGCTATTCAAATTTAATCTAATTATGCTTTCGGCGATTCGAACTAATTTCTTTTAGTTTAGAAGCCCAAATGGTATCGTTCAGTTTCTCTCCCAGCATATACAAACTTAAACTTAAGCCCAGCAACAATACAAAGAAAACTATTCGAAGAGGCAAGTTTAGTACTTCTAGAACGGGATAAACCCACATGCCCGAATAACTATGAATTACGTGAATCCATACTAAATAGAGAGCCATGAAGAACAAGAGTATACTCATCCCCGTTTTGCGTGTGGGGTATTTACGAAACGACGTATATAATTCTATCAAAATAAAGATCATTATATTCGTGTGCATTGCATGATTTAGCCATGTCGGAAAGAAAGCGTCAATTGCTTTAGGAAAAACCAGTTCCCTATCTACTAAATACAGAGCCCAAAACGTGATGCCCACAAACATTGATAGAGGAAAGGCCAGACACGGTAAGACCTAAAACAATCACAATCAGCACACCTTGCAATGAAAAATAAGTACAAACGTTACATACGAGGTCTTTCACTTTACGTATAAAAGGTTTCTCCTTCTGTTTATCATCATTTGAGCCAATAATATCGTTTAGAGTACAAATAGTGAAGAACGTAGCTTGTAGGAGCTAAAAATAAAAAAAAGATACATTCATTAATAAAGGCTACAGGAAAGCGAGGTTAGGACAAGCACTAACCGCATCCCAGAACGTAAGAAATTTGAGCTTTCCGCTTTTGCCAAAGGAGTACCCCATCGGGTGTACTTCAATCGGCACTTTAACATAATTCCAATCGTAATAACAAGAAAGCCAGAAGTGGGATGCTGCCAAAAAGTGTAGGACTGTTCTCGTCGAAGACATCTTCACACATGTAATTTTCTGATCGCACTTTGAACACTAAGACTTGAATTGAAACGGAACTAGATAAACATACATTATTTTTAAATATTTATAATTAAAGTTGAGGCTCGCAGATAACTTTAGATTTATCATAATTTGACATTAGAAGTTTCATAACGTTACAGTGCCATCTGTTCGCTAAAAGCTCAAACTCCGATCGGAATGCGCGCCTAGTTTAAATTTAATTTGGGGCAATACGTACCAAATTCCATATGGTCAAAAAGGCTAGTCTGCCTTTTAGGATCGGTTTATGATCGAACTTTTGCGGTCTTAAATGTGGGATATCGACGTACACCAGGTCGTACCATATCGTAAATAAATAATTGAAAAGTGTTAGAAAATGGAAAGCGAAACGCAACATGATAAGCAATGTTCTGCTACAACCAAGTCATTAGTACTACCTGTTTATCATTATTAACACTTTCTAAAAAATGATAATTCTCTATCTCTACGTCAGAGCTTTAATTATTGAGAGATGGCACTATAAGATTATGGAACGTGCAAAAGAAGGACACGAACAGTTACATAACTGAAGCACCACTTGGACGAATCGGTCGACCTTTGATCGTCATGAGATAATTCGCCAAGTCATTGTGTTTCAAATCGAAAAAATAACTCACGTGGAATTAAATGGATAAAACCGTGGATGGAAGTGCGACACACACACACACACAAACACAATAATATTGGTAAAATAGAAGGAGCAAACACGAGAAATCAAAACGTGCGCATCGGCAAAGAAGTAAAAGTAATCGAAATTATTAAACCGAACACAATTAGTTTCAATAAAGATGAATTAATGTTTTATAATGTGGGTGTGTGCGTAGATGCGACATTTTCCCCTTTCATATTTATGAAATGTACAATTCAAACAAAAACAACAATTAAAAGCTTCCTGCTTGCCCTAATGCTGATAATTTATTTTTACCATGCAACAATGAAGCAATTTGTTTATATTTAAGAAATAGTTGCTATTTTTAATTTGTAGTTCAAAGCTTTATTCATTTTTTTAGAGATAAATGTAAATTGAATGCATTTAAAACATTTACGATAGTATACAGGGTGTTTCCAAAGATGTGAGCCGTAAAGGGGTGGGTTGGGAGCAATCCGTGGCAGACGTTTTCGCATCAAAACGATCCTCTACGAAGAAGTTGCAAACATTCAATTTTTCGTTAAAACCGTTTTGGAACCGCTGGTTCTGTGGTATTTATACAACACCAGTACCTAACAAAGGTCGCCCACTTTGATTTAGTCTCGCCGGCTTTATTTATTGTTCGAAAAGCTTTTATTACCAAAATAATAAAAGTGCTTTATCCTTGAACTGTGCTATTTTAGTTACGCACTGACCACCATATTTTTTACCACCGAGTCCCAATCGTAAACACCCTGTAGATTAGCAAAATTTGAAATTAAACGATAAATTGGCTACAAAACTCGCACACCAATTTTTTCAAATTAAAATTGCATAAACTATTTAATCAAAAACAACATACTTTACGTCCTAGTTTTGCATTAAGCCAAAAGTGCCTTAGACAAGGCCCATTTGGCCGGTTTAAAATCCTTTAAGTACATTATCATTGATTTAAACCGGTGTTCCCTAACGTGGGTCCCACGCCCCACATGGGGGCAATTTAAATGTTTATTCAACACTGCAAATGGAAGTGTTTTATTTTAAAACGTTAAAGTGTTTTACTACCATTTAAGTACATGGTGCGCACTAAGTAAACGTTTACTTAGTGACTACCATTTACAGTCGAACTTCCATAAGTCGAACGCCGATAGACCGAATTTTTGATAGCTCGAACTCGAACCAGTTTCCCTAGGACTTGCCTATCTCAACGTTAATATTTTTATGTCGATAACTCAAAATTTAATAAATCGAATTATTTAATTAGTCGAAGCGTTTTACAATTCATTAAATTCAAGTTTCCATTAGTAAATAGGTCGATGACTCGAAGATAAATTTTACAACTTTTCTAAAAATTACGCTACCTGAGAGAGGATTAACGACGGCTCGGTTTGGTGTTATTGATGCTTTAAAAGCTCTATTGCTAACTACGAATAAAAGGTTTATACTACAAGAATGTTTTGACGTCGGCACTTCAATTGGATTTAAAAACTAATTTATGTTTAAATGCCTTATGAACAGTTATAAATTTTTGAGATGGTTTTACCGTTTATTTTACAAAAAAAACAAACTATTTTTGCATTTTAGTTTTCAATTTTCTAGTTATTCGTCGACTACGAAGACTAACAAATGTGTTTTACGTTCTTTATAGTTTGTAACAGAGTATAACAGAAAATCTAAAAAAGTTTAATACTTTTTCTAAAATTATTTACGTATTAACATGAAGTGTAAACGAAAATTAAAAAGTTTAACTATAAGGGAGAAAATTAATCTTATAAAAGAAGTGGAACGTGGGCCCAAAAGAAAAAAAGATATAGCTAAAGATTTTTGTATTCCCGCAAACACTTTATCAACCATTTTAAAAAACAGAGACCTAATTGTAGCTGCTGAAGATACAAATGACAAATGTCGACGTTGATAAAGATTTGGAAGTTGCTGAAATTCCTAGCGATGAAAGCATTATAAGTAAAGTGCTAGAAGAAAATAAGAAAAGGTGTGAAAGTGAAAGTGAATATGAAAGTGATACAGATGTTACAGTAAACATCCCTTCAACAACTCAAGTTTACAATGCAATAGATACTATTTCTCTATTCCTATGTGCTCAAGAAGATGTTCCTACAGATATATTATTATCGGTAAGATCATTGGAAAAATTTGTAGAAACGTAACATTTTGGAGCAATGAAGCAAAAGACAATTTTAGATTACTTTCAATTTAACAGTAAATAATATGTAAATAACTATATTTTTTAGGGTCTTAATAAAAATAAATAATGTTAATGATTGTACATCAATTTTGGTTATTTTCTATAAAAAATAAATGATATATATGTATATACGGAAGTATTTAACTGAACTTCTTTTGGTAACTCGAGTTTTTGATATGACGAATTATTTTTGCTGTCCCTTCGACTTCGATTTATCGAGGTTCGACTGTACTTTACTTTTTAAAGTTTTCCGGAAGAGCGAAAATCTGCAAATTTTATTTATCTAATGATAAAAAGTCCGGGAAAAGCGCATCTTAACAAAAACCAATTAATTTCCAAAAAAAATGAAAAAATCACGCTTAACAAAAATTAGTACTTTTAAATTTTTTGAAAATTCAATCAAAAATCGAATTCATTTAATTTCTAAAGTTTTTCGCACAAAAACAACATATGTGATTTCTCAAATAACAATTCTCAAAAACCAATGCCTCGATATTAAAAAACTCTATATTTATACACCCATACCTCGCTTTACGGCCTAGATCCGTTTCGGAATAGCCGAGTTTTTGATATGACGAATTATTTTTGCTGTCCCTTCGACTTCGACTTATCCAGGTTCGACTGTATTTAAATGGCAGCAAAATACTTTAGCGTTTTAAAATAAAACACTTCCATTTTCAGTAAAGGAGACAATTTAAAAACGTACTTGATTTTTAGTTATCTACCCCTCATATATTTTGAAAATTTACTTATTGCTTTTTTTCTTAATAATTTTCTAGTGATTTCTTGCTGAAACCCAAATCTTGTGTTTTAAACAAGCTGTAATTAGGTTTCATTTATAGAATAAATTAATTTTTAAATATAAAATAAAAAAACCGGTGCGTGCACTTATGTACGCGCATTAGAAGTTATACTTCTTTGTGTAACTAAATTAACTATAACCACGTGCAAAGATAAATTCAATAAATACGAAGATGTGCGCGTTCGAGCGAAAAGTGGCACATTTCCGAGCGAGGGAGGCAAATGAAGCGCGACGCGGAGCGGCGCGCTTCATTTTCCCGAGATCGGAATGTGCCACTTTGAGCTCGAATGCGCGACATTCGGTTTAAGCACGATTCACAACAATTTAGGCCAATAAAATAAATTTAATCGGTCTCTTTCACTTGCTCCGACAATATTATCGTATCTTTTCGCTCCCTTCCACTCATTTGCTATGGTAAATACATTTTTCGAACATATAATCGATATTTAGTACACTAAATTTAATTTTTTGATTTGAAAGAACGAAGGATAAAGTAGACAAATAGAATAAATGCAAAGATGTGCGCGTTCGAGCGAAAAGTGGCACATTTCCGAGCGAGGGAGGCAAATGAAGCGCGACGCGGAGCGGCGCGCTTCATTTTCCCGAGATCGGAATGTGCCACTTTGAGCTCGAATGCGCACACTCGGTTTTAAGCGCGATTCACAATTATTAAATTACTTTCTTAGAAAGATATCTTCAACTGACGAATTTTTATTAGCTGAACGCGCGCATTTTCCGTTGCCTGCTAATATTTTACTCTCGAAGCGCCAAAAGAAGTATAACTTCAATAATATTTATGTTACATAGGGGGCATCAAAATTTTAGAATGATTTAAAAAGAAGGTTGGGAAACACTGATTTAAACAATTAAAAAAAAAACATATTAACCCCTTGACATACAAAAAAAAACGAATTTGATGAGTCCGAAAAAAACTATTAATTTGGCTCAATTTAACTGTTATGAGCTTACACAAATAACATAAAATAAATAATTAATAGTTTCAAAATATTTTGAAATATGTAGAGCAGTGTTTCCCAATCTTTTTTTAACATTCCCCACCTAAGTCATTCGAAAATTTTGATGCATATAATATATAACATATAAATATTTTTTTATATTTAAAAATTGAATTATTCCATAAATGAAGCCTAATTACAACTTGTTCAAGACACAAGATTTAGGTTTTAGCAAGAAATCACTAGGAAATTATTAAGAAAAAAAAAACAATAAGTAAATTTTAAAAACATAAACTAAAAATATTTTTATATCGATAGCTCGAATTTTTGATAACGCGAATTATTTTTAGTTTCTCTTCAACTTCGACCTATCGAGGTTTGACTGTATTTAATTTTATAAATTTAATATTTCTGAACAATTAAGATAATTTATTTATTTAGTTTTCTCCAATATTAATTTTATTTGCGTAAATTAATGATCTTCAAAGTTTTTTGAAAAACCACAAATTCTGTATTTACTCTATTTGAGTTTTCTGAAAATACATAATAATTTTTTCATCAAAATTTCCTTTTAAATTTACCGAATAAAGTTTTGTTTTATTCAATTTGTGTTATACAAAAAAATTGATAATTAAAAATTTCTAAAGTTCTTAAATATATTTTAAAATTTTCCAAGTTATTAATTTATTTAATTTGAGTTGTCTAAAAACTTAAAATAATTTATTCTTCGAGTTTACTTTAATAATTTTGCTAAATGTTTAAAACTGAATTTCATTCTATGTAAAAAAAACGGTGCATGTACTTATGTACGCACGTTAGAAGTAATACTTCTTTGGCGCGACTAAATTAAATATAACAACGCGCTATGTTGCGCTTGTGTATAGCTAGACCAGTGGTTATCAAACTATATGTTACTGCGCATATGTCGTTTTATTTGAATACATTGCTATTTCCTTTTAAATCCAAAAGTAATTTAAACAAATTGAATAAATACGAAGATGTGCGCGTTCGAGCGAAAAGTGGCACATTTCCGAGCGAGGGAAGCAAATGAAGCGCGACGCGGAGCGGCGCGCTTCATTTTCCCGAGATCGGAAATGTGCCACTTTTCGCTCGAACGCGCACACTCGGTTTTAAGCACCATTCACAATGATTTAGATCAATATATTAGATGAAAAATCAATACAATAACTTTAATCGTTCCATCTCGCTCCCACCGACACGATTCTCGTACCTTTTCGCTCGCTCGCACTCATTTGCTATGGTAAAAATACATTTTTCGAACATTTTCGTCATTGTATGTCGAAGGGTTAAAAAGTAGCAACTTAAATAACGCGCCTTCAAACGAAAACGGCCGATCGGTCGATTCAGGCTTAGTCACCATAGAAACGGGCCAAACGCCAGATCGGCCGTCGCGATCGATCCGAACGGGCTCAAATGGGCCCACGCACACCAAAAAACAATAAAAGGAACTGATTCTTACCGAAAGCAACTTTAGAACGGCAATGGTGCCGCGGATCGTAATTCCGTCCGCGAGCCCATCGAAATGGAAGAGCAGCAAGCTCGCACGTACGTGCCCCGCACAACCGGATATTTCCAAGGCTCCTTCCGTGCGCTCGCCGACCGAAACTTCGAAGAGAAAGTGGGTGTTCGCGGGGGCACTTCGTAGAGTTCGCCCGACGCGACGTGACTCACCCAGGCATTAGTTTACCAAGTGCAATTCGCCTTTTATCTGTGGCCCAGCACCCACCCCGCAGAGCAAACACACGATAAAAGTTAACATGCAAAGATTAGTGGCGGCGAGGTGCGTTTGTGCAAGTGCGTAGCAGGCTTTCGGCGTGTTAATTTTTTTTTTGGAGGAACGAGGGGGGCCGCCGTCCTTGGCTTAATGAATCGAGAAAAAAAAATTCCAAATTGCTGCCGTTGACGAAATTTGGACGCCCGTTCTCTAATTGATAGGTAAGTTTGTACGGTTTTTTTAATTTTTTTGTGGCCGCCCCGCCCCCCCGCCCCTCGATCGGAGGAATTTGCGTCAATTTGCTAACGTGTAAATTTATTAATCCGTTAGCGAAAATAATTAATTATGCAATAACGTAACAGTACTCGACGTGTGACGGGAAACGTCGCGCCTTATCGGAGGCTCTTCGGCGCGGAGTGCTTTGTTCGAAATTTAAGGCCCCAAATACACGTAGAACGCGAAAAAAAGTGTCTGCGGCTTTATTATGAGAATTTCGACGAGCAAATCGAAAGTTTCGAAAATTGAGCGATTAATTGGAGGGGAAAAATTTAATTTCTGTAAGAAGGAAAACGAAGAGGTGTTGAGTACAGTGGACGCTCGGTTATGCGGACCGATTATTGTTGCAGGTCATTCGGATAATCGAAAATTCGGTTAATTCACAAAAATTTTGAAATAAACAGCGTTTCTTTTACGAAAGCTCTTTTAAGCTTTACTTTTGGGTTATTTACCGAAGATATTAATACAAACGACAAAAGTGGATATTTTTTTGATTTTAGAGCATAAGTTGGAAGCTTTAAATCTCATTAAAATTTGGGGGAGAATTTTTTTAAAAAGAATCTTTAAAAAAGCTCACTTTTAATAGCTTGCGCCTTGGTAATTTTTGAATTTTTATTAAGAGCAGGAAAGATCTTTAATTTTGTAACATTTTACAATAAAATATAGCGAACAAAATTAATTCTAAATTTTAATAATATAAAAAAATAATTTTTTTATTAAAAATAATGCAGATCGTTTTTTACAAATTGAATGTATAGGGAAAAAAAACGAATTTTAGCTATATATAATGTGACCATACTTGCTGTTTTGAATGGGATTTTTCCGTTTTCAGATCATTTGTTCGGTTGGCCCCCTAGCGCAATCATTCGAGACGCCAAAATGGCCCATTTTCAAAAAATTGTCAATCGCGATACCCAATATTAAGAAATCCTAACGAGAATTTTATTCTTGCCCCCGCCCATTTAAATAAGTAAAAGTAAAAAGTAAAAAAATATGAAAAATAAGCGAAGCCCAAAGGAGACATTTTGAGAGCGCGACTACGGTTTTAGAACTGCTTGAATTTTTTTTAAAGTAAATTGATCATTGTTAATGGTGGCGAAAAGCGGAGTGTGCACATTCGAGCTCAAAGTGGCACATTCCGATCTCGGGAAAATGAAGCGCGCCGCTCCGCGTCGCGCTTCATTTGCCTCCCTCGCTCGGAAATGTGCCACTTTTCGCTCGAACGCGCACATCATCGTATTCATTGAATTTTGCAAATTAATCTTTCTTTCAAATCAACAAATTTAATTTAAATATCGATTATATGTTGGAAAAACTTATTTTTACCATAGCAATGGGTGGGAGCGAGCGAAAAGATACGATAAACTCATAAGTACGAGTGAGAGGGAATGATAAAAATTATTTACTAATTTTTGGTGGCCAAAATTATTGTGAAATGTGGCTGAGAACCGAGTGTGCACATTCGAGCTCAAAGTGGCACATTCCGATCTCGGGAAAATGAAGCGCGCCGCTCCGCGTCGCGCTTCATTTGCCTCCCTCGCTCGGAAATGTGCCACTTTTCGCTCGAATGCGCACATCTTTGTATTTATTGAATTTATCTACTTTACCCTTCGTGATTTTCAAAAAAACTTTTTCCGAATTTCGAATCTTGTTTCCCAACCTTTTTTTTAACATACCCCACCCAAATTATTCTAAAATTTTGATGCGCCCCCTATGTAACATATAAATATTATTTTATGTTTAAAAATTGAATTAATCCATAAATGACCACTTATTAAAACAGTGTATACAAAATGTGCCTTAAAACTAATCTGTTTATAATTTTCAGAAAAATGAAAATTACCCAAAAATATTCGGAGACATTAATTTTGACATATAAACCTTCAACAATCTACAAAAGATGATAAAAAAATTAACTAGTTGATTTTTTAGTGGCCCACTTTAGAAAATTTGACCCATATACAATTTTAATTAATCAAAAATGCCAATTAGTAAACATTCGAAAATATTTTTATCGGGCTCGCTACAATTAGGCGTGCGGAAGGGCACCACGATAACTTATCAAAAGGAATAAAATATCTAACCTTTTTTCAAACAAGAAATAGATCTAATTGCATTTAATTTTAATTTTTTGAATTGAAGAATAAAATAATAATATAGTCTAATCCAAATAATACGATGATGTGCGCGTTCGAGCGAAAAGTGGCACATTTCCGAGCGAGGGAGGCAAATGAAGCGCGACGCGGAGCGGCGCGCTTCATTTTCCCGAGATCGGAAATGTGCCACTTTGAGCTCGAATGTGCGCACTCGGTTTTAAGCACGATTCACAACAATTTAGGCCAATAGAATAATTTTAATCGGTCTCTCCCACTTGCACAGAAGAAATTTTCACTCCCTTCCACTCATTGCTATGGTAAATACATTTTTCGAACAAATAATCGATATTTACTACACAAAATTAAATTTTTTGATTTGAAAGAAAGAAGGATAAAGTAGATAAATCCAATAAATACAAAGATGTGCGCATTCGAGCGAAAAGTGGCACATTTCCGAGCGAGGGAGGCAAATGAAGCGCGACGCGGAGCGGCGCGCTTCATTTTCCCGAGATCGGAAATGTGCCACTTTGAGCTCGAATGCACACTCGGTTTTGAGCGCGATTACGAAGCGTCCCGTTTTAACAGGAAAAAACGAACGCGGTTGACAATACGGATAATCGCGAATCCGTATAACCGAGGTCCGGATAATTGAGGTTTTACTGTAACTTGTTTTTCGTCTTCCGCCCTCAAAACCCGATCGATTGTTTAATTTAAAATCAAAGTCCAAAAAGCCATAATAGATTGTGAAATGATTGATTTTGAATTTAAGAAAAAAAAAAAACGCAAAGCAGCAAATTAAAATTTCCCCAATTTTTCTTCCCGCTTGTTTTTCCAAAAATTTTATTTATCAATGTAAAAATTGTTATTCGAAATGGCGTTGGTTCAAATAAATTAATTTTTTTATGGTTCGTTTCCTTTTAGGGGTCCAAAAAATAAGAACACCAGGTCAAATTGTAGTTTTCAATCGCGTTTTCCCCGAGAATTTTAAATGGCACGCCTATGGTTTTTTGGACCTATTCGAAGTCAAAAAGTCGGCGAATTCCGAATCAGCGAAGTTTTTAAAGATCCGTTTGGAAATGAGCGAGCTGCGATTTTTTTAACGTTCGATTTTAACCGAAATGTTCGACCCCTAATTACTCGAAAAAATGACGTTACGCCCTATGCTAATTTTGCACGTGTCCTATGGGGAAAAGCCGCAGGATTGCGAATCTGGATTGTTTTTAACGATCGGACTCAAAATAAGGGAGCTACGTCTTTATTCTCATCTTAAAGTGTAAATTTTGCGAAATTTTGAGTTTTGTGTTGAAAATTTTGGGATTCAAAAGGGATTCCGGTTGTGGATAGCAAGGGTCCACAGGGACAATCCGTAAACATTTGAAGCAAGTCGATTTTGCAAATTGTTTACAACAAGACAATTATTAACAACAATTTGAATTTATTTAATGAGATTTATTGGCAGAGGGAAAAAAAGATCTAACCTTAAATCTGACGTTGGTCGTTGATTTATTTGGAGCCCTGGCACATTTTGATTACACACGACGTTTTTTTTTAATTAATGTTAGGACGAAGCACTGTTAATAAATAATTATAAATGCACAAATATTGCACGTCTTTTCACGACCACGGACCATACAAAACTAAAATTTTCTAAAATATTACTCATTGTTATGTAAAGCTATTGTTATTGCACGTACATAGGCAAAATTTTTCGACTTATCGCATAAACCAAAAACACGCTGATAAGCAATTAAATGTGTTTATCGAATAAAGCCCGGGGAGCTTCCGCAAATGTAACGATATGCAATATTAGAGTTAATAACATTGTTATTTCGTGAAGGGGAAAATTAATTGCTTGGATTTAATTGGATTTAAAGTAACGTTTTCGAGGGCGTTTTTCTCCCTGACTTAACATTGGACCCTGTTGATTTTTTTGGCCGATCTTACGGCCCGATAAACGGGCTTTCAGAATCTGAAAGGTTTTTAAAGATCCGTCCACAAATAACGGCGCTACAATTTTTTTAACGTACAATTTTGTGCTACTAAAAAACTAACCTAGAATTTCAACTTTAATTACTCGAAAAATTAACATTGCGCCCTCTGCCGATTTTGCACGTATCTTATAGAAAAACGTCTTAAGATTCTGAATCCGGCTCGTTTTTAACGATCGGATCGAAAATGATGGCACTACGATCGTTTTTCTGAGTCGAAGTGTATTTTTTTCAATTTATTTAGTTTTGTCGAAAGACCAATTTTGGGGTTTTGAGTTAGCAATTGTTTCGGACGCACTAAGGCCTAACACTTACGAAAATGAACGCTTTTCCCCCTACTTCTTAAAAATAAAAAAGTTGTTGCGTTTTAAAAGTTTAATTTTAAAGCAAGTTAAATTTTTCAAAAATGCGAAAAATTTTGTTTTAGGGGGAAAGCGCCAGGAAATTACACCGGCTATAGTCGGAATATAAAGCAATTATATTTTTTCATTTTTTCCCAAAAAATTTGTGCATTTTGCATTGTGTTTTTGTCTCGATTTTGCCCGATTTTGGGGATTTTGTGTTAGCGTCGGTTTTGGGCGCGTCAGGGCCTGGAAACGTTCGAAAACGAAACGATTTTGCGAAATTCGAAAAGACGCCGGAGATACAGCACTTTGAAAATTAATTTTTTTCGCAAAATTTACACTTTAGGAGTTTCAATCGCGTTTTCCTCCAAGATTTAACATTGGGGCCCGTCGATTTTTTTCGCTGACCGTAGGCTCCGAAAAACGGGCTTTCAGAATCTGAAAAGTTTTTAACGATGCGATCACGAATAAGCGATCAGCGAATTTTTAAAGTAAAAATTTCTAGTCCGAGTCTTCGACCCCGTTTTTCTCTAAAATTTCAAACGGCACGCCCATGGTGCTTTGCCCCTATCCGAAGCCAAAAAGTCCGAGGATTCCGAATCTGCAAAGTTTTGAAGATCCGTTCACAAATAACGAGCTACGATTTTTTTACATTAAATTCCGTGTCGCAAAAATGAACCGAAAACTTCAATCCTTAATTACTAAAATTTAACAGCGCACTCTACGCTAATTTTGCATGGGAAAACGTCCCACCATTCCAAATCTAAATTTTTTTAACAATAAATACATTTCCCTGTTCATCGACCTCAAAGCAAGAACCAAACACAACTTCAAAAAAAAAAAACAGATTACATAACTAAAATCCCAAAGTATACAAACTTAACCAAACATAATCATATTTATTTATGAGCAATATACGCGTTATTTATTAAGGCAATCAGTGGCGTTTCCAGACGACTGAAGGGGGCAAATTAAAAAACTTAACTTGTTTGTTTGAAATATTGGTAATTTTTGAGAATAAAAATAAATAAGCGAACAAAAAATTCTTAGGGGGTGCGTAATTACTCAATTCCCCCTTCCGCAACCGCCATTGAAGGCAATAAACCACTGCCAACTAAAACCCTACACTTCTTTCAGATTCGCCACGATGGCCGAATACCTGGAGTACGACTGGAAGGCGCAGATGATCTCCCGCGACCTCCTCCAAGAGATCCCCTACAAGAAACCCGAACCCGTCGACAAGAACGCGGCCGTCTCGGCGCTGCGCGCCGCCATCGACCGATCCAAAGACTTCGACTTCAAGAGCAACGCCAAATTCGACGACCGGGCCCTTTCGAAGTTCCTGTACGCGCGCAAGTTCGACGTCGACGACGCCTGCACCCTCCTCCAGAACTACCATCGCTACCGCAAAAAGAACCACGAGATCTTCCAGAACTTCGCCCTGCAGGCGGCCGACATAAAGGCGGCCCTGGAGAACGCCCTTCCCGGCGTCCTGAGCTCGCGCGACCGCAAGGGCAGATGCGTCCTGGTGATGAACGCCATCAACTGGGACTGCTCGTACAACCTCATCAGCGTGTACAGGGCCTTGCTCTTCGCCCTTGAATTTTTGATCGACGACGTCACGAACCAGGCGAACGGCTTCGTCGTGATCGTGGACTGGACGGAGTTTTCCTTTCGCCAGAGCATGAACCTGAAGCCCGGCGCCCTCAAGCTGATGATCGAAGGGCTGCAGGACTGCTTCCCGGCCAAGTTCAAGGGGGTGCACTTCATAGGGCAGCCGTGGTACGTGGAGGCCGCTCTGACCGTGATCAAGCCCTTCCTGAAGGACAAGACGAAAGAGAGGATCTACGTGCACGGGAACAACCTGAGCACCCTGCACGACTACGTCACGAAGGACATCTTACCGGCCGAGATGGGCGGCGAACAGCCCAGCCACAATCCGGAGATTTGGTTGAAAAAGATCATCGACGCCGACCATCGTTAGTTTTAAGTAATTTTTGTCTTTGCGACGTGCAATGCTTACGTTTCGAGTTAACAAAGACGAATACTGGCAATTGTTCTAGGGTGGGATGCGCAATGGGTTGTGCGCAACGAGTAACGAGTTTTGTAGGGCGAGCGACGAGGTTGCTAGGGCGACCAGCGAGTTTTGTTTGTAGGGCGGACAATGAGTTTTGTAGGGTGCGCAGTGGCGGTCCGTGGCCCCCCGTGCAACGCTACGCCCATGGTTGTTGTCGAACGTAAACATTGCACGTATTGTATTTATGAATCCGTCCAAAGTTCTCGAATTTATTTTTAATTAACTTATTTTGTGATTTATATGTCAAGGGCGACGAGGATCGCTTTTTCGAGATGTCAAAACGCGATAAGATAATTTATAAGTCCTACCTTTTTGTGATGATTTCTTAGGTCCGCCTTTGTTTTTTTTTTTGATGTTCTCGGACGTCGACGTTCGTCGGTTTCTTAAGGTTTTGTCCCCGGTTCGAATTCGCAGCTTTCGTTTTTTGCTTTCTGAAATTAGAAAAAAAATTTATTAGCAATTTTTTAATACAAAAAAAAAATATGATAAAAAGCACATCTTACGATTAGTCTTAGGCTTCGCTGTTTTTATTTAATTATTTGTTTTTAATGTTATTTTTATTTATGAGAGAAACTTTTTGTTAGTTCTTTTTAAAATAGAAGAAATAAAATAGTTTGGTTTCGTTTTTTTTAATTGCTAGAAAAGGATGGAGAAGTTTTAATTGGAGAAAAAAACGAAGAAATTGTTTTAAATTGCTTTTCTCACTTAATCGATTACATTTTACAAAATTATTTAAGAATCAACGAATTGAAAGACAAATCCAAAAACGAAAGGCCTTTCCGAAGCCAAAAGGTCCGGTGATTCCAAATCTGTAAAGTTTTTAAAGATCCGTTCACAAATAATCGAGTTACGATTTTTTTATTATTTAAATGCTCTATGGCAAAAATGAACCGAAAAATTACTCCAAAATTAAACATAGCGCCCTATTTAAACAAAAGACCTAATTTTTGTGATCTAAAAAAATTTAATATAGTTAAAATGGGCGCTTAAAATAACAAAGGCTGTTTGTTCCGTTGCCTTAGCAACATTACAAATAAACTAATTCTGCCTGTGATTTTCGTTACCATAGAAACCATTTTTAATTAAAGTGCCTGTCAAAACTTAAAGAAAACGTTTTTATAACGTAAGTCCTTTTATTCGTTTTGTACTTTTAATGCAATTAGTGCTCACTTTTTTTGATATAAAGTAAGTTTATCAGTGCCTACAGTAGAACTTCACTTATGCGAACTCCAGCTATCTGGATTGCTAAATGTCAAGATCACTGAGTTACCGAAGTGTTTAGAAAAGACAATTTATGTATGTACTGTACATTTATTTGCGTTTTTTGAAGTTATACTTCGTTTGGCGCTTGAGAGTAAAATTTTAGCACAGCTAACGAAAATTCGACAGTAGGGGTAAACAGTAGGGTGATTAGTCCTTTTATTAAAAAACATAGTTATTGGCCATATAAATATGTGTAGTAATTGACCAGTGAATTTACAGTGATTGACCAATATTTTCTAATTAAAATAAGATATAGTAAATTAGCAAAAAAAAAACGAACCATTAGAAAATATATATTTGGAAATATAGATTTATTATTAAACAATTTATTAAATATAGCCAATCATTGTCGAATGGCCAACCACTGTACTATTAACCCCTATGAAGTACAAAAATTTAATTTAATTTAGTTAATATCGATTTTATGTCCGGAAAATGTATTTACCATAGCAAATGAGTGGAAGGGAGCGAAAAGATACGATAATCTCTGCGGTGCGAGCGAGAGAGACCGATTAAAAATATTCTATTGGCCGAAATTGTTGTGAATCGTGCTTAAAACCGAGTGTGCACATTCGAGCTCAAAGTGGCACATTCCGATCTCGGGAAAATGAAGCGCGCCGCTCCGCGTCGCCTTCATTTGCCTCCCTCGCTCGGAAATGTGCCACTTTTCGCTCGAATGCGCACATCTTTATTTATTCGATTTTTAATTTATCCTCTGCTAGTACAAATCAAAAATTAATTAAATTGGGTTTAAATATCGATTTTATGTTCGAAAAATGTATTTACCATAGCAAATGAGTGGAAGGGAGCGAAAAGATACGATAATCTCTGCGGTGCGAGCGAGAGAGACCGATTAAAAATATTCTATTGGCCGAAATTGTTGTGAATCGTGCTTAAAACCGAGTGCGCACATTCGAGCTCAAAGTGGCACATTCCGATCTCGGGAAAATGAAGCGCGCCGCTCCGCGTCGCACTTCATTTGCCTCCCTCGCTCGGAAATGTGCCACTTTTCGCTCGAATGCGCACATCTTTGTATTTATTCTATTTTTTTAATTTATCCTCTGCTAGTACAAATCAAAAAATTCAATTAAATTAGGTAAATATCGATTTTATGTTCGAAAAATGTATTTACCATAGCAAATGAGTGGAAGAGAGCGAAAAGATACAATAATCTCGGCGGTGCAAGTGAGAGAGACCGATTAAAATTATTTTATTGGCCGAAATTGTTGTGAATCGTGCTTAAAACCGAGTGCGCGCATTCGAGCTCAAAGTGGCACATTCCGATCTCGGGAAAATGAAGCGCGCCGCTCCGCGTCGCGCTTCATTTGCCTCCCTCGCTCGGAAATGTGCCACTTTTCGCTCGAACGCGCACATCTTCGATTTAAATTGATTTAGTTCTATCAATCTGCTTCTTTTCATATCAAAAAATTAATTTTTTCCCAGTGTTTTGGCTGTAACTTGAATTTAGAGATGTGCATATTCGATGTCGAAAGTCCATACTCGGTTTTAAGTACAATTCACAAAAATTCAATTAAATAAAATGCTAAATTAAATACACAAGGAACAATAGGACATTTCTTTAAAAATTGGAAAATAATATTAACAGGTTCAAAGCCTGATATCATTTTTGAAAAAATGCGGGAAGTTATAATAGGGGTTCAGTTTTATTGAATTTAATTATATTAATTTTTTACATGGGATTATATTTAATTTAGTCTCGCCAAAGAAGTATAACTTCTAACGCGCGTACATAAATACAGGCATCGGTTTTTTTATATAACATACCCCCTTTTCTTCTGATCTTTTAATATAGAAACATTATTTGTTATATTGGAAGAAATTTAATTTATTTGTGGGGTTAATTCCAAAAATTTGTGGAAGCCGGCCCCAAGTATGGACCCCTTCGATAAAGGTGCAAAAGGCTTCCGTTGTTATATTTAATAATTCCTTAATTCCTTGAAGCTTAACTCTCGACCATTTTTTTTAAATTAAGATAAAAGAATTTTTTTTAATAACAAATTACTTTTTTCCATTAGAACCAAATACGGATCCGTTCCGCTCCCAAAAAATCGGGAACCCACTGTAAAATTGACACCGAAAAACAATAAAATCGTAGCGTTTGACATCGCGGCGCCTAAACCTCCGCAGCCCACCGAACAGACACGCGGCAAAACGCTACCGCCGTAAGATCCACTACTTCGTCGTAATCATTCCGCGGTGGCAAATAGGAGCTTATTTACGAGCAATTCCGCCAACGAAGCAAAACAATAAGAGAACGTACTCATTTCCTAAAAAGAAATACGCAAAAACGAGCGCGTTATTACCAAGTTTTTCGTCGAAATGAGCGGACGGTCAGTTTGTGGCAGTTCGTGCACGAAAGCGAAAGTGATTCGCCAGTTTTTCGTTTAAAAAAGCGCCTTGCAGCAACGCACGGTATAATTATGGGTGAGTGAAAGTACCAATTTACGAAATCGGCCCAAAACTATCGTTAAAAATGCGATTAGCGCGATAAGAGTTTTATATCAATATTTGAAGCGCGCGGCGGGGCGGGGGGGCGGAGAGAGCGCCGATAACTTGGAATTTTTACGGATTCGTTCGCGCTCATTAAAATTAAATCCCATGTCGTTTACTTTAATGCCTTATTGATTATTAGTTTTATATTGACCATTTCCTGATAATGGTCGGCTTCACCTTGAAGAGTTACATAAAGCGGCGACGACGACCTTAATTTCGAACGGATTCGAAACGCGTTCAAAAATCTAATTGGGGTCGAATTTATGCGGAAAACGGCTTCGAGAAGCGCTTTTCCTTTGGAACCATTACGGCGCAACGAAGCGTAAATGGTTCGTAACGAAAAGTCACGCCAAGAGCATTAAACTCGCGAGCACAGTTACGACAGAAGCGCGTTTTTACGAAAAAGTGGGGACGCCAATTAAAAAAAAATAATAAATAATAATACAAATTCTTATGTTTACAAATTGCGAATTAATTAGGTGAAACGCGAGAAAGTTACGAAATTCCCCCCCACCCCCACCACTTTCGCCCTCGAATTCTTCGCTTCTGACTCACCCCGTACGAAAAAAGCGCCACGCTCGCGACCCATCCGCAATTTCCATTTTCAGTTTCGGCAAATTCGAATCGCGCAGCCAAATGAGCGGAGATGTGTGCCACCAGCCCCATCCGCAAGGGAAACGCCAAATTCCGCACCAAGTGTCGCCGCCGCACTCCCGGATTCCTGTAACGTCCCCGATCCCGCTGCGGCGATGGGGGAGCGCGAGGGGCCGCGGCGAGGGCGAGAACCACGTCTTCCCCGCGCGACCCTCCAAGCTCAGCCTGGTGATCAACCACAACGACGGTCCGCTTCCGAGGGGGCGCTCGTTCGTGGAAAGGGGCGAGAAGCGGGGGGGCGCGAGCGGTGCGCGCCCTTCTGCGGGGGCCTCGAGGCCGCACACCACCATCACGGAGCCCCGGAGCACGGGGGCCCTTCACAGGGCCACGCACGGCGCTCCTCCGACGCCGACGCGCAACAGAAGCCTGGTGAGTAGTTCGGGGGGCGAACGCCCCCGTTTTTAAGGGTGCCCCGTTTCGCACACGTTATCGATTTCGGCGTCCATTTGTTGTTTAGTCGCTTTCCGTCTCGAATGCTCGAGTGAGTTCGCCGAGGTCGCCTGCAGCGGTGGCGGGCTCGCTGCCGCCGAAGACGCCACCCTCCTCGCCCGACAATCGACATCTGGGTTACCGGGATTGGGACCTGGACAGCGTCGCGAGCACCGCCAGCGGGCTTAGTGTGGCTTCTTGCGATCATGCGAGCGTCGCGCACAACGGGACGACTTTTTCGGGACGAAGCAGAAGGTGAGTTTTTGCTGTTGAAGGGCCCCGAAAGAACAACTTTGCGAACTATGGCAAAACGAAAGGGGCGAAAATTCGATTTTCTTGATAAGCGCTGGGGGAGATCAAAAAAAAAAGGAAAATGTGTGACGTAAACGTCCTTAAGGTGAGCCAAAAAAATGTTATTTTAATCGCTTTTTTTTTCGTAAAAGAAGGGGGGACGCAAGTCCTTTTCGATTTTTTCTCGAATTCAATTTCGTGTTTTTTTGCACACCCAGTATCGCTATTTTAAATATTTTCTAAAAGTTTTTCATCGGAAACATAAACAAATAAGCTATCGAATGGCCGAAAAATTAATTTAACCCTCCGCATACTAGGTGACTAAATGTCACATGCCATACTACACTGTAAAAAATCGGGAGTGAATCCGGAGTGAATTTTCACTCCCATCACTCGGAGTTTCGGAGTGAAAACAAAAATCACTCCTCGCTCGGAGTTAACTTGGAGTTTTTTTTAGGGGATTAATTGCGGAGTGATTTCTCACCAATTTTGGAGTGAATATAGATGTTCGGAGTGAATATCGATTTAACTTACAGAAATTATTATAATTCATTAAACACAATAGATTAAATTTAACATATAACCTAAATCTTCTTCTAAATCTTTACAATTATAAAATTATTTGCATGACTGTAGTTAAGGTTAACGAAAGTAATAAATAAATAATATGTAAATAAGTCAATAAATTATATATTCAGAACAATATAATAATATAACAATTTAATCAAAAAATTACCTGATAGATGGCGTCCAAACATATTTTTACAAAAATAATTTAAAAAAATGAAAGCACCATTAGTACTTTCGAACGCCATTTTCTGTTTTTTATTTATATTATTATAAATCTAAATAATAATGATATTATTATTAATAATAATAATAATAACAACAATTTTTGTAATAATCAAATGTATTATGCACGGTCCTTATATCTAAAATTTATTCAGAGTGAATTTTTTGAATTGTTCATATAAAATAATGTTTGGAGTGAATTTCACTCCGAGCCGGATTAAACTAATTAAAAGTCATCCACTCCGCATTCACTCCGCAAATTTTTTACTGTGTGTTTGGAAATTTTGAAAAAATTGCAATAGAAGATATTGAATGATATATAACTCTCATAAAATCTTTAAAAAAATGATAACAGTGTGAATTGGAAAAATATATTAGCTTTTTGCATTAAGGTAAAATTAAAATATCTATTTAAAAATTTTGAAAAAATTACAAGAGAAAATTTCAATTGAATTTTAAATTTCTAAAAATTTACTCTTGACAAATTCGTAACTGCATTATTTGTTAAAATAAGGAAAAATACTTTACAGTTTCGTCAATTTAAAACTTTTTGGCATAAGACCAAAAAAAAATGTTACCCTTCAATTAAAAATTTTTGAGAAAATGAAGAAAGAAATTTTTGAACGCCATTAATTTCAGACAGGTCTGTAAAAATTTGACATATTTTGTAGTTCAAATCCGAGCGGGATTAAACTAATTAAAAGTCATCCACTACGCAAATTTTTTACTGTGTAGGTGGGGTTTGCCATACCCCGAAAATAAAATGAAATAAAATCCACAAAATTATACAAAAAATTAATTGAATAATTTTAATCGTTCCCTCTCGCTTGCATTGACAAGATTATCGTATCTTCTCGCTCCCTTCCACTCATTGCTATGGTAAATACATTTTTAAATATAAAATCGATATTTACTAAATTAAATTAAAATTTTTGATTTGAAAGAGCGCACGGTAAATTATACTAATATAATAAACACGAGGATGTGCGCATTCGAGCGAAAAGTGGCACATTTCCGAGCGAGGGAGGCAAATGAAGCGCGACGCGGAGCGGCGCGCTTCATTTTCCCGAGATCGGAATGTGCCACTTTGAGCTCGAATGTGCGCACTCGGTTTTAAACACGATTCACAACAATTTAGGCCTATAGAATAATTTTAATCGGTCTTTCTCACTTGCACAGACGCGATAATCGTATCTTTTCGCTCCCTTCCACTCATTTGCTATGGTAAATACATTTTTCGAACATAAAATTGATATTTACTACACTAAATGATTTGAAAGAGCGAAAAATAAGTAGACAAATTCAATAAATACGAGGATGTGCGCATTCGAGCGAAAAGTGGCACATTTCCGAGCGAGGGAGGCAAATGAAGCGCGACGCGGAGCGGCGCGCTTCATTTTCCCGAGATCGGAATGTGCCACTTTGAGCTCGAATGTGCACACTCGGTTTTAAGCACGATTCACAACAATCTAGGCCCATAGAATAATTTTAATCGGTCTTTCTCACTTGCACAGGCGAGATTATCGTATCTTTTCGCTCCCTTCCACTCATTTGCTATGGTAAATATGTTTTTCGAACATATAATCGATATTTACTACACTAAATTTAATTTTTGATTTGAAAGAGCGAAGGATAATGTAGACAAATCCAATAAATACTAGGATGTGCGCATTCGAGCGAAAAGTGGCACATTTCCGAGCGAGGGAGGCAAATGAAGCGCGACGCGGAGCGGCGCGCTTCATTTTCCCGAGATCGGAATGTGCCACTTTGAGCTCGAATGTGCACACTCGGTTTTAAGCTCGATTACCAAGCGTCCCGTTTTAACAAAAAAAAAATTGATCACGTTAGTTGTACCCCACCTCACGGAAGGTTAATAAAGTTAGGGCCAAAATTAATTTTTTTTTAAATGCACCACCGCGAAGCGTGCAAAATAGTGCCCTAAGAAAGTGTTTTCAAAATTTTTCCATCGCAATTAATAAAAAGTTGGCGAGTTTCTGTTTTGGGTGGAGTTTTCACTAAAATGAGTGGCACACCAAGAGTTCGCAAACCGAAACGCGTTTTCTTTATTATCTTCGTAATTTTTGAAAATTTTCCCGACTATTACCCATCGTTGGAATCGGCAAAAAATTACCTACAAATTGCGAAAAAAATCAAAGTGGTCGCACACTTGATCTAACGAAGTTGGCCGCGCCGAAAAGGCGACGCGACGTCAAAAATTTTTTTCGATGTCGCTACGTTAAAGTGCGCAGAAAAGTGCTTTAAAAAAGTGTCTTCGATTTTTCGCTAGCTCAATTAATAAAAAAGTTACGCCGTTTTTTGTAATCGAAAATGGTGCAATTTGGTTCAAAATCAGTTTTTATTAATATCTCAGTTATTTACAAATTTCTATGGTCGTTACATATCGTTAAATTTGAAAAAAAAAATAAGCTATTGAGTAGTGAAATAATCGAACTTGTTTTAGAGCAATTTGTGCGAAAATTGATTTAACTCGTGCGAATTAAATAAATAATAATAATAAATAATCCTGAAAAACAATTTACAAAATATAAATATCGTTTGTCTCTCTTCTTTTACAAAAAAAATTAAATTACCATTTTTTTAGCTCGCCATATATTTTTTTTCGCGAAAATCTCACCCAGCGCGCGGCGTTTCCACTTTAATTCCCAATACAGTACCACCTCTGTACGTTACGAGCATTTCGGCTCTTCGTAAAATCCCGAGGCAGCAGTACAAAAATTAAATTCGGTCGTACCAGAAAAAAAAAATTTTGGGGTCGCGCGCCGAACACAAAAATTGCAAAAATTCGTAACACACCGAGGCAGTACTGTACTCTAATCAGAAAAAAATCTGCGACCTCCTTAAACCCAAAAAATCAATTTAAAGGTACGTGGTGCACTGCTCCGAGCACTCGGGCGCCACCGGCGAAGACTACCTGACGCCGACCCAAAGGGCGCATCGCCAAGTCAAAAAACTCAAACAGCTCCTGCACCAGACGCAGAAAGAGCTCGACGTCAAAGACACCGACATCCTACGTTTGACCAAAGAGGTGGTCGAATTGCGGCTGTACAAAGCGGCGCTCAATTCGCCCGAAGACAAGTCCAACTCCAGCAGCGACGCCATCACCGTCAGAGAAGTCACCGACGAGCAGGAGGACCTGCCCGAAATCGCGAACGCGAATCATCTAAACGCGGAACAGGCGAGTTCCTGTGCGGATTCCGGCCATTACGACGACTTAACCAATTCTTCGGTCCATTCAAAAGATTCCGTCAACATCGGCGAGGACACCAACAGTTTGTCCGTGAGTGCCGCCCCCACCCCGACTAATTTCTTCCAAGCCCGCTAAGCGATTTCTTTTTTTTTAAAGCCCTACAAAGCCAAAACTCCCGTCGAAACAGCCGACAAGGCCGTCACCGTCGACTTGGGCCCCAGGGACCCCCAGTCGGAGCACCAGAGGCTCGTCGTCGAATACGAGCGGCAGCTGCAGGAGCTGATACGGTCGCACGAGGAGGAGTGCCACCAGATGAAGCAGAAGCACAACGACAAGGTCGACGAGCTCCTCCAAAGGCTGAGCGAAGTCAACGCAAGGTGACCGCTCATGACAACGAAAAGAAGTTAAACTTCTTTGGCGCGACCGAATTAAATATAAATGGCATTCGTTGTACACCTATGGCCCGATTTACACGATAGAGATCGGAAATGTGCGCACTCGGCCGAAAGCACGATTCACAACCATTTACAGTCGAACTTCGATAAGTCGAACTTGAAGGGAAGCTAAAAATAATTCGAGTTATCGATATAAAAATATTAACAATGAAATAAGGTAGAAGTACCGGTTGTGGACACTGTACCAGTTGTGGACATTTTCCACTTTATTTTGACAAATGTCAAATATAAGAATTATCGCTACTCGCCATAAGTGTAATTAATGTATGTTTAACTACAATAGAAACATCAATGATGTTTTTTTCGTATTTTTTAAGGTATTTTATCAAAATTACTCAAGTGTCTAAAACTGGGCCTAACGTGTCCAAAACCGGTACTTTTACCTTATGCAAGTCCTAGGGAAACAGGTTCGAGTTATGAAATATTCGGCTTATCGAGGTCTGACTGTATTTACTTTCTAAATAATTTTAATTCAAAATTACGAGAGTGCACTATGGGCCAGGATCGACCAAAACAACTTTTATTCTAAAACATAGTTATTTCCGTGTATTTGACCACGAGGAAACCGATTTTGAAAAACCGAAAAATCCGAAATTTCGGATTTAGCGAGATTTTAGAAAATCTGAGGCCCTACGATGTTGAGGATCGTTTTACTGATTTTAGAATGTATTTATTTGTCAAAATCGGTTAAGTGGGTTTTTTAGTTATTGCAAAAAAACCGAAAAAAATTGACAGAAACGGGTATTTTTGAAAAATCATGTCTCCGGAAAGGCATCGATTTTCCTCAAGAGTATTTTTAATATTTTTAAGAAACACTAACTTTTAAACGAAAAAATAAAATTGAGTTCTTAACTCGGAATTTTTAAAATACGAATTTTTGAATTACAGTGCAACTTGAATAATTCGAAGCCGAAGGGACTACTAAAAAAATTCGAATTATCAAAAATTACACCTTTTAACTTAATTTCAGGTCCCCTGAACATTTGAAAATATTTTCTGTCAACGAGTAAAAACTTTATTCATAAAAAACTTAAACAAACGTTAAAGTCTTGTACTGAAACGCTTGGTTTACTCAAAGACATGGCGAACATAGCGAAACTCTCGTAACACAACAAACACACCGTAATGTAGATTTTTAACAACCGATTTTTAACGACCAAAGGTCAAAAAGTTGTTATGGTAAGAAAGTTTTTATAACGAACTTCGAATAAAAGAAGTTGAACTTCTAATTATCCACGATTTTTTAACGTTGAGTTAATGGGAAGTTCAAGGGACTAAGAGAAATCTTCGAATTAATCACGATTTCGATTTAGGGACGTTCGTTTTATCCAAGTTGCACTGTATTTATCGAAAACTTAAATATTTTATTTGGAACATTGTTTTGCGTTTTAATAAAAATAAATTTAATTAATGCATAAATTTTTATAAATAAATTCATATTTTTTAAGTAACTTATAAATTTAATCAAAAAAATTAATATAGTTTAAATTATCAATTTTATTCTTCTTTTTATGTTCTACATCTTCGCCTACTAACAATAGATTTAAATTCAAAGTCTTTTCATTTTCAAGCTCATCATCCCCTAACTAAGTTTAGATTCTCCCCCCATATTTTCGATAAATAATTCAAAAATTCGTATTTTAAAAATTCCGAGTTAAAAACTCAATTTAATTTTTTTGTTTGAAAGTTGAAGTGTTTCTTTAAATTATAAAAAATACTCTCGAGGAAAATCAATACCATTTCGGATCCTAAACATGGTAGGACCTCAGTTTTGTAAAAATCTTGCTAAATCCGAAATTTCGCGTTTTTCGGAATTATATTCAAAAACTAACTCACCGATTTCAAAAATTCTTTCAAAATCGATTTCTTCGTGGTCAAATACACATAGAAATAACTATGTTTTACAATAAAAGTTGTTTTGGTCGATCCTGGCCCATAGTGCACTGTATGTATACCAGAAACCCCAAATTTTGCATTTGGTGCTTATGAACAGTTAATTTTTCAGAAAAAAACGTTAAAACTTTTTCGGAATAGAAAATCTGAATATAAGTTTTTGATTTGAAAACAAACAAATTGAATAAACGCAAAGATGTGCGCATTCGAGCGAAAAGTGGCACATTTCCGAGCGAGGGAGGCAAATGAAGCGCGACGCGGAGCGGCGCGCTTCATTTTCCCGAGATCGGAATGTGCCACTTTGAGCTCGAATGTGCACACTCGGTTTTAAGCACGATTCACAACAATTTAGGCCAATAGAATAATTTCAATCGGTCTCTCTCACTTGCACCGACGATATCATCGTATCTTTTCGCTCCCTTCCACTCATTTGCTATGGTAAATACATTTTTCGAACATATAATCGATATTTACTATACTAAATTTAATTTTTTGATTTGAAAGAGCGAACGATAAATTAAACAAATCCAATAAATACAAAGATGTGCGCATTCGAGCGAAAAGTGGCACATTTCCGAGCGAGGGAGGCAAATGAAGCGCGACGCGGAGCGGCGCGCTTCATTTTCCCGAGATCGGAATGTGCCACTTTGAGCTCGAATGTGCACACTCGGTTTTAAGCACGATTCACAACATTTTAGCCCAATAAAATAATTTTAATCGGTCCCTCTCACTCGCACCGACGATATCGTCGTATCTTTTCGCTCCCTTCCACTCATTTGCTATGGTAAATACATTTTTCGAACATATAATCGATATTTACTATACTAAATTTAATTTTTTGATTTGAAAGAGCGAAGGATAAATTAAACAAATCCAATAAATACAAAGATGTGCGCATTCGAGCGAAAAGTGGCACATTTCCGAGCGAGGGAGGCAAATGAAGCGCGACGCGGAGCGGCGCGCTTCATTTTCCCGAGATCGGAATGTGCCACTTTGAGCTCGAATGTGCACACTCGGTTTTAAGCACGATTCACAACATTTTAGCCCAATAAAATAATTTTAATCGGTCCCTCTCACTCGCACCCACGATATCATCGTATCTTTTCACTCCCTTCCACTCATTTGCTATGGCAAACACATTTTTCCAACATAAAATTGATATTTACTAAGGCACAAGATAAACCGTTTCCTTTTTTTAGGTATTGGGAGCTGGTGCCCGATTTGGATTCGGCCCGAGAGCGCATCAAGGAGCTGGAGCAGCAGCTCGAGGACGCCTGCAAGAAGCTGGAAGAGGAAGAGGGCAAACACAAGCAAACCTACTTGCAGATGTACAATAAGCAGGAGGTGAAGGTGGAAGACGGTCCCAAGGCGGGAAGTTCGAATCGCGTTTCGGTTCCTGAGCTGTTGCATCAATTGGAAGTAACGCAGAAGGAGCTCGAGAAAGTGAAGGTGGGTCCGGCCGTTGGATTTTCTACATTTTTTTTTTAACGTTTTGAAAAAGATAATTTTCATCTATAACTAACCGTTTTTTAGGACATTGAGTATGCGTCATCTTCTAACAATTTGCAACCTCTGTTAAGTGCAAAAGAGGCTGTATCTCTGTGGGTACTCGGTGCCCGAAAGGTAACAACCGATACCTTTTAGTTAATCAAAATTAGTTCTTTCGCACACTCTTATATTTTATCTTAGCCGTTTTAGTTGCATGATGTAGCAGCCTCGTTTGTGCATGAATAGAATTTCTTTCTCAATTAACATCTTCGAGAGCGAACCGCCCCGATCGAGTTGCTTTCTTAAATTTTACTAACACATTTGGGGAAAACTTGGTTTTTTAATCGAAACGCTTACAGGTTTTGCACTTCGAATTAATTCCTTTTTACTGATCAACTTCACGTACAGTAGAGCTCCAATTTTTCGGACCCAGGATGGCTAATTTAAGAAATCATCTTTTTCCCATTATTATTCAATCATCCGGTCCCGATGAAACCGAACAATTGAAGTTCCACTGTATTTGTAAGCCAAATCCATTTTTTTCCAAATTAAATCGGTCCTCTTGTAAATTAAGTACTTCCCCATAAGTATGTTACCTTCTTTTTGAGTTTTAGTCAAAAGAAAACAAATCAAATGTACTCAATTTGCTGCAAACCTTTTTTTTTTGGTACTTTCTGCAGAAAAGGACATAATTGTTTAACGAAAAGAATTCGAGTGCCAAACCTGTAAAACTACATTTAATCCGGCACTTTGCACATCGATCTAAGGGCTCCACCTTAACAAAGATAAAAATGATCTACGATCAATGCACAACTTTACTATTTGTTTATTTTTGCAGGCGATGTACAGGCAATTGCTCGAGGCCAGAAGTAAGAACAAGGTAGATCCAGAAATAACGTTGCAATTTTTGAAATCTGCAATCTACTACTTCTTAACGGACAAAGAGAACAACCAGGGACATTTAAGGGCTATTCAGAGTATACTAGGGTTTACTCCATGTGAGATTAGTAATATAGATAAAGCTAGGATGACGTAGTCTTTTAAAAATCGTTCTCTAAGCACAGCGCCAAAGTTTTAACATAATTTTAGCTTATGTGTAAAGAAAGCTGCAATGTGATCGGATACTTTTCTCACCCTAATTATTTCGCACTTAGATAGGATTAGCGGCACTTTATTATGAATTCGCGATGGCTACGATTCGACTGGGGGGAGGGGTTGTATTTTTGATAAGTGAAAACTTTTTAAGTTAAAGTTCCTCAGGAGTAGATTTGTTTTGCTTTAGATTCGTTTCCATTTTGATGTTAGCTTTAGCATAATATATAGATTTTTTATAAACAAATAAGGATGAAAAGGGTCGGTGGTGTGCAATATTAAAGATCGTCTATTCTACTAATTTTTGCTAAAGCAGCACCTATGATTGTTACTCGATGTACTTTAAAAAGAAAATAAATAAATATTAATGTTGTAAGTTAATTGAAAAAAAGCAAGTAACAAAAATTCTTTTATTCTTATTTATATTAGAGGAGTAAGCGTACTGGTACGCTCCCATTTCATTTTTTGCTTGCAAGTATAATGCCGTCATACTTCTGCTGGAACCATTTCATGGCATCCTCTTTGGTCAATCTGTGCGAGAAACCAACTGTGCCTTGTTTCCTGCGACGATGGGCTACATTATAGCCAGGGCGTCCCAAGACTACGTAAAAGTCTAACCCATAAATACCAATGCTAGGGTCGTACTTAATACCCAAATCGATGTGTTCTTGGATTCCAAATCCAAAGTTACCAGAAGCTAAAACATACTTATGTCTCCGTTTTTTACTTACAATTTAAATAAAGGCAAACCTGAGAAATTATCTCTACGTAATTCGTATTCTCGTACTTTGAGTCCTCTTTCTAAAATTTCTTCGGCTTTAGCACCTCGAACGGTGCAATGGACTGCAATCTTTTCATTACGTCTAATCCCAAAAGATCTAACTGTGTAACGAGCTTTGGAAAATACAGGTTGTTGACCAGTCAATTGTTCTAATACCTAAAAGTATGATAATTAAGAGTTTAATTGGCAAAGTAGAACTTTAATACGTACCTTAGCAGCACGAGTTAATCTGTCACCAGATTCTCCGACACATATATTTAAACATAACTTTCTTATGTGAAGATCTCTCATAATGTTTTTAGTCTTGTCTTTCACATCTCTCTTAATTTTCTTCTCCTTTTTGACGACTTTCTTGGCTTTCTCTACGGGCTACAGCAAAATAACAATTAGTTTACTTAAAACAATACGTACTTCGACCCAAGATTTATTAGCATGAATTCGTTAATTGAAGCAACTCTGAATGTTGCTTTAATACTTAAGTAATGCATTAAATAAAATAAAACCATAAATAGCACAAAAAATGTAGAGGTTAAACGACACACTCCTGTCGAAATTTAGAAACAATAACAGTCCATCCACAAAATACAAAGTCCAGTAAACGCAAAACCCTTAATAAAACAATAATATTAGTAAAAATAAAGGGGGATGATCGAAGATTTAGAAATAAATCATAAAAACACAACACTCACCGCCATGATGTTAACACAAGGAAATTATGCGACTATGCAAGTGTGCCACCTCTCATCGAATAGCGCAACCATCCCGTTACTATGGAGGGAAATTTAATTTGATCGATACCTGACGTTTTTTTCGTTTTAACTGAAATGGACGACGATAACGACGAAGAAAACGACGAAAATGTGGAGGAAAGAGAACCTCAAGTCACCTCGTCCGATCCCAACGAAAGAAAACTCGCTAGAAAGTTGCGAATCGAACGAAGACTCGAAGCCATCAGAAAGTGAGTGATTGGTTCTTTCAGATGGGCTTTAATCTTAATTATTTTAGGCTCAACGTGCCCGAAGGCGAAGAAGAAGAAGAGATCATTCAAAAAACCCTTCTCCAGCAACAGTTGCAGAAGAGCTACGAGCTCCTCGACAAGTTGACCATAGAAGCAACGGAGCATGTGACCAACGTAAGGGTGGCTAACGATTCCCGCGAAGTGGATCGAAGGGAGGAAGAGGAAATAGGCAGGGAGAAGATCGTCGAGCAATTGGAAGCGGAGGCGGCGAGTGCCCAAGAGCAGTTCGTTGAAATTGCGGAAAAATGGACCACGATCATGAATTACAAGGACCCTTTGCAGATCCACGACGAAATCCTGGCCCAAAAGGAGAAATGCGACGAACTGATACGGCAAAAGGACGAATTCATCGCGGTGCTGAAGAGTAAGATACGCACGGCGGAGGTGGTCTTCGCCAAGGACCAGAGGAAGCAGACCGACGACGTGGAGACGTTGTCCAAGAGGATCGACAGGCAGGTGAGTCTCATGCGAAGAGCTTATCGGCAGGAGCTTCAGATCATCGAAGATGTGATCATGGTGGAGAGGAAGATGCTGATCGACGCCAACGACAAACGATGGGAAGAGCTGCATCGGAAGAGGGACCAAGACGAAGAACATAACTGCGAGATTAAATTCGAACAGCTCGAAGAGTTTGAAGAGATCTGCACCAAGCTCAGGATCGATCATCAGGAGAAGTATCGGGAGATCAAAATCAAATTGGGGAACGACATAGAGAACCTAGAGCAAGAATTGGAGAAAATCAAAATCTTGGCGCTGATGAACAGCGAGAAGTTAGACTACAATTATCAAGTCCTGAAGAAAAGGGAAGACGAAAACATCATAATTAAGTCGCAACAAAAGAGACGCATTAATAAGTTACAAGACTCCATCAACACGTTAAGACACAAAACGAGAGATTACTTATCACAAACGGGCAACGAAATAGAAAAATTGACGAAAGAGGTGGAAAAGCTGCAAGCCAGCGTTTTGGACATTGAAGAGAAGGCCGATAGCTTCGCGAAGATCAACGACGGCAAATTCAAACAGATTTGGGATTTCAATAGGAAGAGGGTTGGGAAAATTTTGGCGGACATTTTGGCAACCGACAAAATTTTGTACGAGCAACAGTTGGGTCTGAAATGGGTCGATCCGGAGCAAAGGGTCTTGGAAAAAACCGATCTGCCGAGCTACAAGTCGGCCATAGAAGTGGTCTCCGAGCTTTACAAAAAAGGTATGGTTTTTTCAAAATTATCTTCTTACTTTATAAGTTCGCGAAAAAAAAAACAATAATTGCATTTTGAATTGGTAAATTATTTGTTAAATGGTTTTTGTGGATGGCAAATTTTGGTTGTATCCGAAATCGATTAAGTTTTCGATGTTTTAAATGGAACACCCTGTACATTTTGGCAAATTTTTATTAAAATTCGTCCAGAAGTCTAAAATGCATAATTTTTCTTATATACAATTATTTTTTTTAAATTACTTCCAAGTTAAGTTTATAATTCTTATAAGGAATCGTCGATTTTTAAAAAAAGATACAAAAAAATGTAAAAATATACAGAATGTTGCAATTAAAATAACCAGATCCATCCATTTCGAATCGGCCACTTTAAAAATTATTTTTCAAACTGAACAACCTTTTCCAAAAATTAATTTGCATTTGTAAAACAATTTTTGATATTAAAAAAAAATTAATTCGATTTTATATACTAAAAATTAAATTAATTCAAATTGTTGGAAATTTGAAAACAGTTCTCTAAACAAATTTACCTTTTTTAGAATTAATTTTTGTTTTTATAAAACGTAAAAGTCCAAAATGGTTATAAAAAATTAATTTAAATTTAGTTTTTAAAAAAAAAAATGCTAGGACAAAATTATTATCGTCCTACAAAAAATTTAAAGATTTTTTTATTTTTGAATTTTAACAAACCCAATTAGGCGACAATTACCAAACCAAAGAAAAAGAAAAAAAATCTTCGGGAAAATCGGCCACGATGGGGTCCCCAACGATGGTGGTCGAGGAGACGATGGGCCACCGAAGGATTCTTCGGATCGTCCTAAAAATGATCGCCGACAAATCGGGATTTCTGATCGAAGAGCGTATGAGGGACGTTTTGAAGCCCTTTTCCGACCACGAAAGGACCTTAGTCAAGATCGACAGCGTATTTGCGGTAAGTTTACTCCGCGCCCCGCATAACACGATTTTAATTGCACGATTTACAAAAATTCGTTTTTCGTCAACAACGAATTGTATTAAAAATTTTTTAATATGAAATCCTCATATTGAAGGCTTTATCGATCAAAAGAAGAGAGGACGTGGAGATCCTTCTGGAATACTTTTTGCCCTACGCCCATTGCCCCATTTGCATGGCCATGCCTTTGAGGTCCATCGAAAGCTCGGAAACCGAATTGGCCTCGCACAATTTAACACAAGAAGAAAGCAAAGTCAACGAAAGCGAAATCGGTTTGTGCTCTTTTTTTTAAGTAGTCACTTGAGACGAAAAAATATGCTAACCGAAGTGAAAATTTGCAAATACAGTCGAACCTCGATAAGTCGAATTTTTGATAACACAAATTATTTTTAGTTTCCCTTCGACTACGACTTATCGAGGTTCGACTGTAGTTATTTTTTCGATACCAATTATTAAATGGACTTATAACGTTTCTACTTTTACGAATTAATAATTTGGTTCAAATAATTCTGATAAAAATTAATATTTAATTTAATATAAGTTAGACCCCTTTTCTTTCTTGGCGTACACCCCTGTTATAAAAGAGCGTGGACCCCCGTTATGCATTGGCGTACACCCGCAACTAAAAGTTGGAAAAAAATTTAATCTGGCCGTCGGAAGTACACAAAAAAGGCGTCGAAAAGGCGTCTGATTTTTTTATCCTAATCCTCCGTTATTATTCAAAATTTTCGTCGGCCATTACGTATCGCCAAATTTGGAAAAAAATAAGCTATCGAATGGTAAAAAGTGAAACTTAATTCAAATAAAGGCCATAGGGGGGATAAGCATGGTAAAAATGCCTTTTGTAAATATCTTAATGATATTTTAAGGACACTATAGAAATATAAAGATCCTGAATATTTTAGGCCTTAATCTATATCTTCAAAAAGTCTAAATAAGTAAAAATTGGAAAATATTTTTTTTCTTTGGATTGAATGAATCAATTATTTTGAAAATTTAGTATATTATGCAGACGATAGAAAGCCTTTATGGACACCATGGACTAATTTTTAGCTTAATAAATTGATGATCAAAAAAATTATTTTCTTGTACTTTTTCAATTTTTATTATGATACTTTTAGAGCAAAATTATGATTCCATCATTTTTACATTTCTTATAAGATCTATAATAACTCAAAATTTTTTCAAAATTTTGTTAATGGTACGCCATAGTTAAAAAAAATAAAAATTATTTTTATTACCAAAAAATCAAATTTTTCAACAAATTCTACCTAAATAACTACAAATTATACTATTATTATTTCATAAATAATACGCTGAAATATAATTTTAATAAAGTCGAGTTACAAATTATATTTTTATTAAATTCTAATAGGCGTTATATTTCATTGTAAGAACAATTTTTTTTTTGATTTCTAATGTAAGAAAATTTCAGCTTATTATTTATGTAATAATAATTATTTAAGTAATAATAATAGTATAATTTGTAATTATTTAGGTAGAATTTGTTGAAAAATTCGATTTGTTCAGTAATAAAAATAGTTTTTATTTTTTTTAACTGTGGCGTACCATTAAAAAAAAATTGAAAAAATTCTGAATGATTATAGGTCTTTTAAGAAATGTAAAAATGATAGAATCATAATTTTGCTCGAAAACTATCATAATAAAAATTGAAAAAGTAAGAGAATATAATTTTTTTGATTATCAATTTATTAAGTTTAAAATTAGTCTATGGTGTTCCTAAAAGCTTTCTATCGCCTGCTAAATATACTAAATTTTCAAAATAATCGATTCACTCAATCCAATGAAAAAAATATTTTCAAATTTTTACTTATTTAGGCTTTTTGAAGGGACCCATATAGATTAAGGTCTAAAATTTTCAGGATCTTTATATTTCTATAGTGTCTACATATCCATAGAATATCATTAAGATATTTACAAAAGGCATTTTTACAATACTTATCATCCTATGGCCTTTTTAAATCTTATAGCAATTTGAATAAATGGTTGGTAATGCTTTCAAATATTTTATGATGAATACCTTATTAGTGCCCCCCACTACGATACAATTCATTTTATCAACAAATTGTTACATATACAATTTAAAAAAAATTACAAGTTTAAAAAGGGCCAAGGTACAACAGGTTTCCCTAATAATTTATCATTTTTGATGAAAATAAAGTTATGTGTTCATATGTACGCGCGTAAGAAGTTATACTTCTTTGGTGTAATTAAATTAAATATAAGCGCGTGTAAAAATGAATATAAATATATTCAATAAATACGAGGATGTGCGCATTCGAGCGAAAAGTGGCACATTTCCGAGCGAGGGAGGCAAATGAAGCGCGACGCGGAGCGGCGCGCTTCATTTTCCCGAGATCGGAATGTGCCACTTTGAGCTCGAATGTGCGCACTCGGTTTTAAGCACGATTCACAACAATTTAGGCCAATAAATTAAATTTAATCGGTCCCTCTCGCTTGCACCGACGCGATTATCGTATCTTTTCGCTCCCTTCCACTCATTTGCTATGGTAAATACATTTTTGAACATAAAATCCATATTTACTAGAGTAAATTTAATTTTTTGATTTGAAAGTGAAAAGATTAATTAGGGCAAATCAATAAATACGAGTATGTGCGCATTCGAGCGAAAAGTGGCACATTTCCGAGCGAGGGAGGCAAATGAAGCGCGACGCGGAGCGGCGCGCTTCATTTTCCCGAGATCGGAATGTGCCACTTTGAGCTCGAATGTGCGCACTCGGTTTTAAGCACGATTCACAACAATTTAGGCCAATAAATTAAATTTAATCGGTCCCTCTCGCTTGCACCGACGCGATTATCGTATCTTTTCGTTCCCTTCCACTCATTTGCTATGGTAAATACATTTTTGAACATAAAATCCATATTTACTAGAGTAAATTTAATTTTTTGATTTGAAAGTGAAAAGATTAATTAGGGCAAATCAATAAATACGAGTATGTGCGCATTCGAGCGAAAAGTGGCACATTTCCGAGCGAGGGAGGCAAATGAAGCGCGACGCGGAGCGGCGCGCTTCATTTTCCCGAGATCGGAATGTGCCACTTTGAGCTCGAATGTGCACACTCCGTTTTAAGCGCGATTCACAATAAATTAGGTCGATAAATGGAACGAAATATCAGTTAAATAATTTCAATCGTTCCCTCTCACTCGCACCGCCGAGATTGTCGTATCTTTTCGCTCTCTTCCACTCATTGCTATGGTAAATACGTTTTTCCAACATAAAATCGACCAAATTTAAATTTTTGTAAAGTTTAACCATTAAGGTACCCCTACACAAAAAAGTGCGTCAAAAAAGCGTTTTTAATTTTTTTATTAATGTCTACGTTATTTTTCAAAATTTTCTTCGGCCATTATATTCGGAAAAAAAGTCAAAAGTGAAACTTAATTCGAATAAATTTAAGGCCAAAATCGACGAAAAAACATAAAAAATAATTTATTGCCCGAAATTTACATTTTTGATTTTTCCGACACCAAAACCCTAACGTGACCGTACTAGCCCCCCCATTGAAAAAAAATTACCATCCCTTCTAAATATCAGAAACGATCGAAGCAAGCGAAAGCAAAGGCACGAGCGACCAGATCGACATTTTATCGGCCATCCGGCAGCCCGACGACGTCATCGATCAAATCGTCTCGAACATAACCGATTTTTCCGTCGCCACCACCCCGAAGGGCGTCGAGACAGCTCCGAAAGGGACTCCTACACGAAGCCCTCAACAGTTACCGTCAAGTAAAAATTTTTTAAAATGAAAATTTGAGCAAAGTAAAAATTGTGCCCAAAAAAAATTAGGTCTTCGCCGGAGCGCCGGTCGGCGACCTCCCGCAGCCCCAGCAGCCTGACGACGCGGATGTCCTGCCGGAATCGCCACCCCCTGGTGATCAGCTCGGTGTACGTCCTGCGCGCGCTGAGGCAGTTCGTCAGCAAGTTCTACGTCGCCCAAGAAGAGTATATTTCAAAGCCAAAAAAGGGCATCGAAGCGGGCGAAAAGTAACTTTTTTGTTTTTTAAGGGTGGTCACGATGACGTCGCGCCTGTCGTTCAAGCGGAGCACCGTGTCGAGGCTGATCGCCGCCGAAGACGTGACGACGTACTGGGAGCGGCTGAAGAAAACGTTTTCGGCCGAGAAAGAGGCCCTTTGGGACGGGCTGACCGTCGCCGTTCGGAAGTACCACGAGGTGCTGAAGGGTGAGTGTCGCGCAGTCTAGTTTCGTACAGATTTGGGGTGCGAGTTTTTTTGACAAAGAGCATTTAAGATAGAAAAAAGTTGAACGACGAAGTTACGGGGCTGCGAAGAGAAAATTCGGAGCTGAAGCGTTTGCTGGCGTGCTACAGGAAAGATGCCCAAGGGAAAATGGAGCCGCCCTGCGCCCGGCAGAGGGAGATTCCGGTCAAAAGGACTTGCATCAATTTGTAATTTTTTTAGGCGAGGGTTGTTTTGAAATAAAATTTGATCCGAGTTAGTTTGGGCGGGTTTTTATCGAAAGACTTGGCGAAGGGTTTTTTTGAAAAAAAAATTGTATTGTGAATTGAAATGTTTTTTGGAGTGGAAAGAAAGTATTTTGGGTTTTTTGAAGTAAAACTTCTTGTGCGCGGCGAAATCGGAAATTTCGTCGCAAAAGATGGTAGCGAAACCTGTTGTACCTTGGCCCTTTTTTCGCTTGTAATTTTTTGAATTGTATATGTAACAATTTGTTGATAAAATGAATTGCATTGTAAAATTTAAATTTGTTCTAGTAAATGTCGATTTTATGTTGGAAAAAAGTATTTACTATAGCAATGAGTGGAAGGGAGCGAAAAGATACGACAATATGGTCAGTGTGATTGAGAGGGAACGATTAAAATTATTCAACTGATATTTCGTTCCATTTATTGACCTAATTTATTGTGAATCGTGCTTAAAACGGAGTGTGCACATTCGAGCTCAAAGTGGCACATTCCGATCTCGGGAAAATGAAGCGCGCCGCTCCGCGTCGCGCTTCATTTGCCTCCCTCGCTCGGAAATGTGCCACTTTTCGCTCGAATGCGCACATCCTCGTATTTATTGGATTTGTCTACTTTACCCTCCGCTATTACAAATCAAAAAATTAAATTAAATTAGGTAAATATCGATTTTATGTTCGAAAAATGTATTTACCATAGCAATGAGTGGAAGGGAGCGAAAAGATACGACAATTTTGTCGGTGCGAGTGAGAGGGACCGATTAAAATCATTCTATTGGTCTAAATTGTTGTGAATCTAGCTTAAAACCGAGTGCGCACATTCGAGCTCAAAGTGGCACATTCCGATCTCGGGAAAATGAAGCGCGCCGCTCCGCGTCGCGCTTCATTTGCCTCCCTCGCTCGGAAATGTGCCACTTTTCGCTCGAATGCGCACATCCTCGTATTTATCGAATATATTTATATTCATTTTTACACGCGCTTATATTTAATTTAATTACACCAACGAAGTATAACTTCTTACGCGCGTACATATGTACACATAACTTTATCTTCATCAAAAATGATAAATTATTAGGGAAACCTGTTGTACCTTGGCCCTTTTTAAACTTGTAATTTTTTTTAAATTGTATATGTAACAATTTGTTGATAAAATGAATTGCATCGTAGTGGGGGGCACTAATAAGGTATTCATCATAAAATATTTGAAAGCATTACCAACCATTTACTCAAATTGCTATAAGATTTAAAAAGGCCATAGGATGATAAGTATTGTAAAAATGCCTTTTGTAAATATCTTAATGATATTCTATGGATATGTAGACACTATAGAAATATAAAGATCCTGAAAATTTTAGACCTTAATCTATATGGGTCCCTTCAAAAAGCCTAAATAAGTAAAAATTTGAAAATATTTTTTTTTATTGGATTAAGTGAATCGATTATTTTGAAAATTTAGTATATTTAGCAGGCGATAGAAAGCTTTTAGGAACACCATAGACTAATTTTAAACTTAATAAATTGATAATCAAAAAAATTATATTCTCTTACTTTTTCAATTTTTATTATGATAGTTTTCGAGCAAAATTATGGTTCTATCATTTTTAAATTTCTTAAAAGATCTATAATCATTCAGGATTTTTTCAATTTTTTTTTTAATGGTTCGCCATAGTTAAAAAAATAAAAACTATTTTTATTACTAAACAAATCGAATTTTTCAACAAATTCTACCTAAATAATTACAAATTATACTATTATTATTACATAAATAATAAGCTGAAATTTTCTTACATTAGAAATCAAAAAAAAAATTGTTCTTACAATAAAATATAACGCCTATTAGAATTTAATAAAAATATAATTTGTAACTCAACTTTATTAAAATTATATTTCAGCGTATTATTTATGAAATAATAATAGTATAATTTGTAGTTATTTAGGTAGAATTTGTTGAAAAATTTAATTTTTTGGTAATAAAAATAATTTAAATTTTTTTTAACTGTGGCGTACCATTAACAAAATTTTGAAAAATTTTGAGTTATTATAGATCTTATAAGAAATGTAAAAATGATGGAATCATAATTTTACTTCTGTTTTTTATCCTTCTTTTGAATAGAATTGGTCCGGCACATTAATACTTGACCAAAATTCTGCTAGACCACGATTTAGAAAGTCTTTTGTTGCTACTTGTTGAGCGCCAGTTTTTTTTTTTTTTGCAAAATTTACATTCAATTGTTATTCTGTCAAAATTTTTAACAAAACTATAACAAATAAATACAGAAATAAGTTAAAACATTGAGCAAAAAATAAATTAAATGTTATTTCTTATTTTTGCCATGGTACTGACATCCACGGTACTGACATTTGAATTTATAATTGGCCTAACTTTATAATGCGGATAAATAAAATAATTTCGATTGTTTACGTGAAAGTAAATAAAAATTTACTATAATGAATTCAAACGTCGTATTGATAACCGTAAATTTCAATACCACGGTACTGACATGTAATTTTATGACTTATCTTTTTCAAAATAAAACAAATTACTTTAATAATATTTTTGAAACTTCAAAATAAATACACAGCTGTAAACGTTGCACAAATAGTCCCTCCTGAAAATGCTGCCAGAAAGAGTGGATGAAACTAAATTAAAATAGCGATTAGGCGGCAAATATTTCAAACTTAAAAATTGAATAAAATTGCCGGACCTAAATCAAAGACGATTATTTTTTTTGCCAAACATTATTTTCGTATAATTGCAATATAATTTAATGGAGTATATATTAGACTTAAGTTATGAGAAGTAACTTTTAAATTACAAAACGAATATCAATGGAAATTTTTACATTTAGTTTGAAAAATGCGAATCGGACATGCCACGGTACTGACATTTCCAATATATTTTCGTAAGTTATGAATAATCTAAGACCACTTATGTTCCAATATCCAATGTAGGTTGAAGAAAATGATCAGATTTATGATATTAATGACTTCTTAATTAAACAAAACTATGTTGGATGATAAATAAAAAACTGGACGAAAAAAATCACAGTTATCAATGTGGCATTTGACATATCGAAAATTATGGGTCACGAAAGCCCACAAATATTAAAAAAAAATTAAGTTGCACTAGGTACAAATGAACCAAGGTACAACAGGTTCCCCTATATTGCGAGAGGGGGATGTATAAAGTGAGACGCCCTTCTATTTTCATTCTGGCCGTCCACATTTCCATTTCCCTCTTGATGAACCCCTTTTGGGGACTAAATTTCCGATTTACGCCTCGCATAAGAAGTTTCACTTCAAAATTTTTATTTCGAACTAGAAAAACGAGATTACTTTTTGCCATTTCGACAATCAAATTAACAACCCCCCTCACTATTATTTGAAATAATTTTCACCCCCTCCCCCTCTTTCGCTTAATTAAATGAAATGGGAGCCCCACAAAAAACGACAATAAATCGTTTTTAACTAAAAACCAAGAAGAACAGAGAAAAGACAAACAAACCCCCACCCATCCCCCACATCTATCAAAGAAAATTCCACTTACCTCCGTCTCCATTTGCTCGCCGATTTCTTCTAATCGAAAAATCGGCAAAGTGCAGAGGCGCGCGCGCGCGCGCACCCCGCAAAGGTCACGAAAAAGTCATGGGAACGTCCGAAACGTAACGACCCGTCCTGGGAAAAAATTTCCCCAATCGATGGACCGGCTAATCGTTCCGATCGCGGCCCAAGGGCTCTTCGGCTACCGCGCGCTCATCGCCGTCCCGCGAAATCTTCCCGGCAATTTCGAAACGGGTCCGATTCGCGCCGCTCTAAATTCTGGTCCGTACCAAAAAATTTATTGGCGAGGTGGCGGGGGCGCGTCCCGGCCGCGCGCTCGCCCGATCGAAATTTTATGTTGACAAGGGCTTAAGTATAGGCTATCGATAATCTTCGACGATGATCCCACGTGAAAGATGTGACTGCTCACTATAAACACTTAAATTATACCCTGCGATGGGATTTTATGGGTCGCCGTGCGGTTTACGGCCGTCGCTGGGGCGAGGGTGAGTTTTCTTCGAAGGCCGATCGAAGACCTAACAGGTAGTGCCCTATCTCCTTATCGGCGGATAGGTGTGTTTGTGATTGATAACGACATTAACGAAAACCCACCCAGGTTGACGGCTTTACAAGAGAAAATAAAGAAGCGTTATCTCCTCGGTCACCAAATAAAGTTGTTTCGAGCGGATTTTATCGAGTCCGCCTGTTTGGCTTTTTTCTTTAAGAGGAACCAATACTTGTCCGCATCCGGACAGGAAATTGGTCATTAAGCAAATCGAAACGTTTGTACACAACGCGTCGAGGATGTTGGAAGTGTTAAAATTTTAAATATTTGGGGCGCGCCTTCTTTTTTTTTTTGTTGTTGACTCGTGCGGGCGCTTTTGCATTCTTTGGATGGTGCAATTTTGGCGGGCCACGTTTTACGACGAGTGAGAGCTCGGGTTTTGTTCCGAAAAAAACGCCGATTTTTGAGAGCGCGCCACGAAGACGTTAGAAGAGCAATTTTAAAAAGCTTTTAAATGGGCTTGTAGCCCCATCTTTCTACTTTTGTTTAAAAAAAATTCGTTCAAATCGGACCATAAGAGCGCGAGCTACGATTTTTTTTCTAAGAGCCTACGGGAGATACCAATGCCGGGTAGACGACGAACCCGCGATTTAATTTCACATTAATGCAAGTGCGATTAATTTTTTTTTGGAATTGCTCTGACTATTTATAACAAATTTAAAATATAAATTAACAAATTAAAATGAATCGAAATTGTTTTAAATTAAAAAAGCAAAAATAAAATTAGTAGGTACTTTTGAACAAAAAAATTATTTCTGGTTGAGTAGTGTGCTTTTCTTTAAAAATTTCGATTTATTAAATTTTTGTAATTTTTTTCAAAGCTTACACTCATTCACAATTGTGTCTTAAGTGTTTAATTTAATTAATTTAAGAGCTTTTTATTTTTGAACAATTTTTGATTAAAAATTTTAGTGACTTTTAAAACATTGCATTTTTTTTAAATAAAACGGCTTGTAACTTTTTCATTTTTAATTTTAGCTATGGGATTATGTTATATTCAAATAATTATAAAACTTAGAGCTTTTGACCGACTAAAGAAAAAATTAGGGTTCGCATTTAAAAAAAGACAAGTTTAGTCCCTCCCGACCGCACGCCTATGGTTACGTTTATCAACCTCTCTACTTAAATTAATCTCATTAGCACCCACAATTTTTGTCCCAAACATTTTTTTCTAAATTCAACACTTCAAAAAATATAGTACAAAAACAAGCCGTTTTACAAACAAGTAAAAACTCGATTTTATTTCCGAAAAAACACTGATTTTAAAAGCGCGCCGCCAAGAGATTAGATGAGCAATTTTGAAAAACTTTTAATGGGCTCATAGGCTCATAGATTTTGACGTTTCTAAGACGTCAAGAACTGTATTCAATTTTCTGTTCCAAAAAGGTTTGTTTTCAACAATAATTTTGTTAAAAGGCACAAAATTGGCGATTTGGGAATTTTGTTATTAATATAATTCTGTAATATTTAATTGCGAATTGTCCGGAGAGTAAATTAATTCTTGTAAAGTGTGCTTAAAGCCGAGTGTGCGCATTCGAGCTCAAAGTGGCACATTTCCGATCTCGGGAAAATGAAGCGCGCCGCTCCGCGTCGCGCTTCATTTGCTTCCTCGCTCGAAAATGTGCCACTTTTCGCTCGAACGCGCACATCTTCGTATTTATTCAATTTGTTTAAATTACTTTTTGGATTTGAAAAGGAAATAGCAATGTATTCAAATAAAACGACATAGGCGCAGTAACATATAGTTTGATAACCACTGGTCTAGCTATACACAAGCGCAACATAGCGCGTTGTTATATTTAATTTAGTCGCGCCAAAGAAGTATTACTTCTAACGTGCGTACATAAGTATATGCACCGGTTTTTTTTTACATAGAATGAAATTCAGTTTTAAACATTTAGCAAAATTATTAAAGTAAACTCGAAGAATAAATTATTTTAAGTTTTTAGACAACTCAAATTAAATAAATTAATAACTTGGAAAATTTTTAAAATATATTTAAGAACTTTAAAAAATTTTTAATTATCAATTTTTTTTGTATAACACAAATTGAATAAAACAAAACTTTATTCGGTAAATTTAAAAGGAAATTTTGATAAAAAAATTATTATGTATTTTCATAAAACTCAAATAGAGTAAATACAGAATTTGTGGTTTTTCAAAAAACTTTGAAGATCATTAATTTACGCAAATAAAATTAATATTGGAGAAAACTCAATAAATAAATTATCTTAATTGTTCAGAAATATTAAATTTATAAAATTAAATACAGTCAAACCTCGATAGGTCGAAGTTGAAGAGAAACTAAAAATAAATCGCGTTATCAAAAATTCGATCTATCGATATAAAAATATTTTTTAGTTTATGTTTTTAAAATTTACTTATTGTTTCTTTTTCTTAATAATTTTATAGTGATTTCTTGCTAAAAGCTAAATCTTGTGTCTTGAACAAGTTGTAATTCGGCTTCATTTATGGAATAATTCAATTTTTAAATATAAAAAAATATTTATATGTTATATATTATATGCATCAAAATTTTAGAATGACTTAGGTGGGGCACGTTAAAAAAAGATTGGGAAACACTGCTCTACATATTTGAAAATATTTTGAAACTATTAATTATTTATTTTATGTTATTTGTCATAACAGTTAAGTTGAGCCAAATTAATAGTTTTTTTCGGACTCATCAAATTCGGTTTTTTTTGTATGTCAAGGGGTTAAAATTCGATTTATTAATTTTTCATAATTTTTCTAAGCATGCACGTCCACAGAATTGTGTCTTTTGTGCTTTAATTAATTAATTTAAGATGTATTTTGTTTTTTTTTTTAGCGAAATACACCAAGAATCAAAAATTTCAGTAACAAATTGTAAAGCACTGCATTTTTCTTAAGAAAACGGTTTGTATCTCTTTTATTTTTAATTTTAGCCAGAGCATTGTGTTATATTAAAATAAGCACAACGTTTAGGGCCTTCGATTGAACCAAAACAAAATTATAATCCCTCTTTAAAAAAAAAGTAACTTTAGTAACCTCCCACCCACCCGCACGCCTATGGATAAATTTTCAAAATTTTGTACCCAAATCAATCCCATTGTTACCCACATTTTTTATCGCAAACACTTTTTTCTAAATTCAACACTTCAAAAAATATACCACGAAAACGACGCGTTTTATAACAAGGGAAAGATCGATTTTCTTTGAGAAAAAACGTCGATCTTTGAGAGCGCGCCACCAAAAAATTAACTGAACAATTTTAAAAAAATTTTATTGGGCTCATAGCCCCATCTTTCTACTTTCGTTTAAAAAAAAATTCAGCCAAATCGGATCAAACGAGCGCGAGCTACGAATTTTTTTCTAAGAGCCTACGGGAGACACCAACGCCCGATGAACGACGAACCCGAACATATAATTGTGCGCAAACCCAAATGTGATTAATTTTTTTTAAAGCATTATTTTCACACCGTTTACAACAAAAATCTCTTAAATAAACACGATTACATAAAAAATTGTGTTAATCCACAAAAAAAAAATAATCGAAAAATAAATCCATCAAATCGCGACGCAGCCTTTGCAAATACCTTCGAGCAACAAACGCTCTCCTTTTAAAACAATTAAAAGCAAACATAATCGACCTCTGAAAGGCTTTCAAAAAGCCATAAACAAACACGAACGCCGAATAATTAAAAACCGACCACCTCTTCTTCTTCGCCTTCGTCCCAACGAAACGGCCCCGTAGAAAGTTCGCAAACAACGCAATCTCTCGCAATTGCAAAACGGCTAAATTAACTTTCTTTCCTTTGGGGTTCGGGCTCGTTAAAGTCCTCAATTGCGACCGCAAGGCTCGTCCGAAAAACGAGCCTAACGACCCCGGAGGAATAGGCGAAGAGCGATAAAGGCGCCGGGCGCGTGGGCGCGCGCTCGACTTCGACGAAGAGCGCGTCTCGCAAAACCGCAAGTTGCATTTAATCTCTTCGTACGAAAAGCAAATTAGAAGGCCTAATCCTCTCCGATAGCCCGAACGCAATAAAGCCGAAGAAGAAGGACGTGTCCTCCGCAGAACCCGCCTCGCCGAGCCGCTGGATTGGCCGCGAAAGAAGATCCGACGTTCTGATCAAGATCCTCCGAAAAATATTTCACAGGCTTCCCTTTTTGATCTTCGACCAACTCACGCTGCCACATCATTATCCCGAGAAGAAGGCCCGCAATTGTACTCGCTTTTTTCGTGGTACCCCTGGCCGACCTCCGCATCTTCGGCCGCACGAAGCTCGCTGACGCGGACTTTGATGTCACTCTGACAACTGTAGAATTATTGTTTTTCGACTGCATGTTCTTCGGGCCCCCTTTTTTTTTTTGCGTTTCTTCGTCCTTCCGCCTCGTCCTCGTGGGGTCTTGTTGTTCGCATAAATGGCTACGATTGTTGCTCTTTTTTTTTTTTTGGTGTGTCGTCGTTGCTGTTGTTGTTCTACTCGGAGAGGACATGACTTTTATTTATTTACGAGCTTGCGTCGGGTCGCGGGTATTTTTTTGCTAATTAAATTAGTTACCCAATTTAAAGAAATGGAAAAGAGGCCGGGAACGCGTAGGTTCGTCGAGGAGCGCTGGAAGGATTTATTGTTTTTAGGTTGGTCGCTCGTTTTGCTTTGAGAACGATCGATTTTGGGGTTGGGGCCCAACGCTCGATCGTTTTCGGAATTTTTTTCTTTTGTGTTTATGCAACTACAGTCTAACTTCCATAGGTCGAACGCCGATAATAATATTTAATAATATTTTTATGTCAATAACACGAATTTCAATAAATCGAATTATTTAGTAAGTCGAAGCGTTTTACAATTCTTTAAATTCAAGTTTCCATTAGTAAATAGAGGTCGATGACACGGAGTTAAATTTTACAATTTTTCTAAAAATTACATTACCTGAGAGAGGATTAAGGACGGGTGCGGTTCGGTGTAATTGCTGCTTAAAAGGTCTATTCTATGAAAAGGTTTTATACTATAAGCTGTTTTGACGGCGGCACTTCAATTGGATTTAAAAACTAATTTATGTTTAGGCGTGAAAAGGTAACAGACAGATAGACAGACAGACAGAGTTACTTTCGCTTTTATAATATTAGTTACGATTTTTCAATTTTTTTAGAAAATAAGTTAAGTATTGTGAATCGTGCTTAATGTGAAGTGTGCACATTCGAGCTCAAAGTGGCACATTCCGATCTCGGGAAAATAAAGCGCGCCGCTCCGCGTCGCGCTTCATTTGCCTCCCTCGCTCGGAAATGTGCCACTTTTCGCTCGAACGTGCACATCATCGTATTTATTGATTTGTCTTAATTAATCTTTTCACTTTAAAATCAAAAAATTAAAAGTAAATATGAATTTTATGTTCAAGAAACGTATTTGCCATAGTAATGAGCGGAAGTGGGCGAAAAGATACGAGAATTTAGTAGATGCGAGTGAGAGAAAACGATTAAATTATTTATTTAATTTTTGAATAATTTATTAGCCTAAATTTTGTGAATGGTGCTTAAAATCGAGTGTGCACATTCGAGCTCAAAGTGGCACATTCCGATCTCGGGAAAATGAAGCGCGCCGCTCCGCGTCGCGCTTCATTTGCCTCCCTCGCTCGGAAATGTGCCACTTTTCGCTCGAACGTGCACATCATCGTATTTATTGATTTGCCTTAATTAATCTTTTCACTTTCGAATCAAAAAATTAAAAGTAAATATGAATTTTATGTTCAAGAAACGTATTTGCCACAGTAATGAGCGGAAGTGGGCGAAAAGATACGAGAATTTAGTAGATGCGAGTGAGAGAAAACGATTAAATTATTTATTTAATTTTTGAATAATTTATTAGCCTAAATTTTGTGAATGGTGCTTAAAATCGAGTGTGCACATTCGAGCTCAAAGTGGCACATTTCCGATCTCGGGAAAATGAAGCGCGCCGCTCCGCGTCGCGCTTCATTTGCTTCCCTCGCTCGGAAATGTGCCACTTTTCGCTCGAATGCGCACATCCTGGTATTTATTTACATTTAATTGATGCTTTAAAAGCTCTATTGTTAAGTACGAATAAAAGGTTTTATACCACAAGAATGTTTTGACGGCGGCACTTCAATTGGATTTAAAAACTAATTTATGTTTAAATGCTTTATGAACAGTTATAAATTTTTGAGATGGTTTTACCGTTTATTTTACAAGAAAAGAAACTATTTTTGCATTTTATTTTTCAATTTGTTAGTTATTCGTCGACTACGAAGACTAACAAATGTGTTTTACGTTCTTTATAGTTTATAACAGAAAATCTAAAAAAATTAATACTTTTTTTAAAATTATTTACGTATTAAAATAAAGTGTAAACAGAAATTAAAGTAAATAACCATTTTTGGTCTAAAGAATGACCGGTTATAGCACATTGAATGACTGATAAATTGATTCGTTTATTAAAAACGAATAATTCCTAAAATTTTGTAAAATTAATTGTAAATTATAGGCTTTCATATACTTTTGTGTAGTTTTTTGATTATAGTTTTTTTTGGTACTTTATAAATTGCTTAGGAAGTTATGTCTAACTTTTTTAATTACCCTTATTAATCAATAAAAAAAAAGAACTTGAATACATACAAATATTTTTAGAGGTTTATTTTGTTCAACGCGACTTTATTGAGTTTTGTTCAAAAATTTATTCAAAAAAATTAAAAAAAAAAGCATTTTCATAATTAATAACTTGGGTAACTTTTAAACAACCAAAAACAAATCAAATTTTAATATTTTGAACTTTTTCCTATTAGATTTGACAAATTGAGGATTTAGTTTCGAGCAAATCGTGGCCGAAGAAATTTTTTTTTGGCGCAAAAAAATTTTTGTTTGCACGTTCTTTGAAAAGCAACCACTTAGAAACAAAATTACGTTATTACGGCCATCGAAGAAAAAAAATAATTCAAACAAGAGCGGCTTTAAAAAATGAACATATTGAAAAAAATCAAAAAAAAATTGCTCTCAATTCGGGATTTAAAAATTAACAAATGACATCGTACTTTTTCACACCAATCTTCCTAAATTTAATTTATCCAAAAATCTTTTTTTTTTCTTTTCTAAAAGTAAAACGGATACAATCTCTTTTTCGAAATAAACCACACAAAAACGAAAAGAAAAGGTATTCGACAAAAATCGAAGACAAAGCGATCCTTTCATGACAAAAGCCCGTTTTTAGCTACTTCCAACGTCCAAATATTGTTTATTATTAAACCGACCGCAACAAATCGAGCATTCTTAAGAACCTTTCCCCATTTCGAAGCAAATTGAATTGTTAATTCCTTTGGCTTTAAATAAACACACAACAACAGCAACAAAAAAACAACGAGTAGCTTATTTTAATAAACTACGTGCTTCCCTTTGTGCCTCAAAGATTTCCCTAATCTCTCCTTTTCACAATGGCTCACAGACACAAATCCCTTAATTTCTCAAAAGGCACCTCGAGGTCGACAAAAGGATAGCCGTTTAGATTTGTTCCTCGAAATCGCTTTTCGAACAGAGAAGAAGTTTAACTTTACATTTTGCTGTCGTCTTTTGCGCTTCGACACGGAAATAAATTCTTGGCTTCCTCATTCTTGGTCCGATCGTTAAAAAAGGCCCGGATTTAGATTCCTGGGATTTTGCTCCATGAGATCCGTGCAAAATCGTCATGCAAAGTAATTTTTTTGAGTAATTAAGGGTTAAATTTATTGGTTTATTTTTGAGACACAAAATTGGATGGATTAAAAATTTCGGCTCGGTTATTTGTGAACGGATCTTTAAATACCATATAGATTTGAAATCCTTGGACTTTTTAGCTTGGGATGGGATCAAAAAATCATTGGCGTGCTATTTAAAATTTTCCAGAAAAACGCGATCGAAAATTCCGACCTGTGCTTTTGACGATTTTTCCAAAATTTCGACTTTGAAAATTTATATCTCCGGCATTTGACGCGATATTTTTAAAAACTTTTTATATTTTAAAAGCTCATTTATCGGAGCTTGGGACGCAATAAACAAATAATTAGGGTCCATCGTTAAATCGTTGAGAAAAACGCGCTTGAAGATGTCAATGTGTAAATTTAGCGAGAAATTGCCATTTTCAAAATTTCGCAAAATCCTTTCGGTTCCAAACGTTTATGCTAAATAGATTTACTTAAAATTTTTATAGGGCTTTTTTATGGACCCTCAGTGTCCACAAAAAAAATATTTAACCCGCCTTCCTCCTTTCAAACCCAAGAATTTTCGATAAAAGTAAAAAATTCGCAAAATTTACACTTCAACACGAAAATAAAAGCGTATCTCACTTATTTTTGGTCCAATTTTTAAAGGCGACACAGATTTAAAATTTTGAGACTATTTCCCATAGGGCACATGTCAAATCGGCATAAAGGGCAATGTTAATTTTTGGAGTAATTAAAGATTGAAATTTTCTATTCATTTTTGCCAGACAACATTGACTCGTAGCTCTGTTAATTGTGAATCAGCCTTTAAAAACTTTACAGATTTAAAATCGATTAATTAAAAAAAAAACAATAAGAACCTAATGTTAAATTTCGGTTTTTGCTCCAATTGCTAAAAGCGACACAGATTTAAAATTTTGAGACTTTTTCCCATAGGGCACATGTCAAATCGGCATAAAGGCCAATGTTAATTTTTCGAGTAATTAAAGATCGAAATTTTCTATTCATTTTTGCCAGACAACATTGACTCGTAGCTCTGTTAGTTGTGAATCGGCCTTTAAAAACTTTACAGATTTAAAATCGATTAATTAAAAAAAAAACAATAAGAACCTAATGTTAAATTTCGGTGAAAAACGGCCCCGAAGTTTTCAAAGTAAAATTTATCAAAAAATTGTCATTTTCAAAATACTTTACGAATTTCGCAATTTGTCTAATATTTTTGAACTTACGGGACCCTACCACATTAGAAATCGGTGCAAAATAAGAACCACGAAAATCGACCAAAATAGAGAGAAAAAAATTAAGCATTTTAATATCATTTAAAGTTAACAGGAATAAATAAAAAACAACTCTTGTTAAATATGTAATGTTTCGTTTTTTTTTTTTTGAAACGCTTTCGAGCAACTCAAAATTAATGATTTTGATAACAATAACAATAAATACAAGTACAGTCAAACCTCGACAAGTCAAAGTTGAAGGTAAACTGAAAATAATTCGAGTTATCAAAAATTCGAGTTATCGATATAAAAATATTAATGTTGAAATAAGAAAGTCCCTAGTGAAACAAGTTCAAGGTATCAAAAATTCGACTTATCGAGGTTCGACTGTAATTTATAAATAAAATTTTGATTGGCAATCCAATTAGTGTTAACTTTAAATAATATTAAAAGATTATGATTAATTAACCATTTTACCCTTTTTGAAAAATATTGTTTTTTTTGAAAATCCATTTGGTTCAAATTCATACAGGACTTTGTGCTAGAACAACCAACGTCCACAGTCGGAACCCATTTCCTCCGGTACCCTTTCAACCCCAAAAACTCAAAAACCAAAAATTTTCAAAATTTCTTGTGACAAACGCTCAACAATCCTCAAATACCGAGTTCTTCGTTTTCAAAAAAAAGCTCGCAGGACAACATCTGCGCTTTTTTTCCAAAAAAAAACAACTTTGCATCCCGAAAAGCGCAACAACCGAACCCAAAAATTTCCATTTTTCGAAACGGCTCGCAAGCGGCACGTTGAAGCCGCAAAAAGAAGCACAGTTCGGAAGATGCGATGTCGTCGCAAGAAAGCAGAGGCGGTGGAAGCTGGCGAAAGAAGCACCGTGCTTGCAGGGGGGCGCCGAAGCGTTCGGGGGGTCAGCCCGAAGATACCAGACACTACTGTGCAGTTCCCACGCGGCGGGCACTCGTGGAAGCCCACGGTAAATGCTCACTACCCTACCCACAGACCTAACTAAAACGCATAGATCGACCTCTTTCCTTCCTCTTCGGCTCGCCGGAAGCTTTTGTCGCCGATTTAACTTCTTCGGCGGCTCGAAGGGTCTTGAGGTTTTCTTCGGGAAAAAAAATCGAATTGTAAGAGCGACCCTTGTCAAATTTCGAGTTTTGGCGGTGGGCCTTCTACGCTTTTTGAAAATTCTGTTGGTGCCACACACGCGCGACTACACACCTACAAGAGATCGAGGAAGAGATTTACATGGCCTACGCGATTCACAATCGTTAGAGCAGAGCACAATTTAAATTTAAATTCGATCCAAGCGAAGAGCGTTCGACTTCTTAATATGGTGCGTTTGTGGTCGCTTTGCGTCCTCCTCGTCCGAAGAAGTCGTTTGCATAATGCGGAACCGTCCAGGTGGTCCGCGAGCCCGCCGAAGAACGCGGCTTCCCTTATTCGGGGGCGAGCTGGTGCGGTGGCCGGTGGCGCGCGGGGCCCAAGAGCACGGCTATTTTTTTTGCTCGCGCTCGCCACGAAATCGTCCCGAGAGGGGCACAGAAAACTGGCTACTGTTGGCTACCGAATCCGGCTACCGTGTATAGATTGGTAGCCGATGGCCCACCTCGCGCAGACGCTTACCACCAGGAGGCCGAGGCGCAATGGCGTTTTAATCCTTTTCGATTTTCATAAATCTCGCTGGAAGTTATTTCACCTTTGAACCGGGTGGAGGGCCGAGGGGCCGGCGCGGCTGCTACCTGTTCCCGGGAGGCATTTCCCAGCATTCCTGGCCCGAGCCTCGGGGAGCTCCCAGGCTTCAACCACCGCGAAGAGACCGACGCGCTAGTAGAGCTCCATGCCGAAGAAGTTCATAAATTATTTTCGCGAAGAATCGACGGTTTTTTGAGCGCGGCCGAAGAGTGGAGATATGTCAAAGAGAAAAACGTTTTTGTAATTATTGCTCGAAGGTATCACGTTGGGAATTATTCGCTTCTTCGGTTCCTTCTTAATTTGAATACACAAATTCGATTCGATGGATTTACTGCGCTTTTGGGAGATTTATTTTTCTTGTTTTTCGCGATTTGATTTGGAGTCGTGGGTACAGGCGAACCGCGATAGTTCGAGAATGTACGGCCCTTACGCTTTTATAAAAATTGTAATTTGCGATTCGCATTGCTAACAAATTAATTTTTGATTTGGGAACAATTGAAACTCAAAATTAATTGATTTTAAACTATTAAATCGCATTGAAAAACTAAAATTAATTTGGGTCTTATTTGGGTTTTGTGTTAGTTCAGTAGACCCATAATAATGGTTTAAATTTGGATTTATTTTCGCACATTTAACCCCTTGACATACAAAAAAAACCGAATTTGATGAGTTTGAAAAAAAAACTATTAATTTGGCTTAACTTAACTGTTATGAGCATACACAAATAACATAAAATAAATAATTAATAGTTTCAAAATATTTTGAAATATGTAGAGCAGTGTTTCCCAATCTTTTTTTAACATTCCCCGCCTAAGTCATTCTAAAATTTTGATGCATATAATATATAACATATAAATATTTTTTATAATTAAAAATTGAATTATTCCATAAATGAAGCCTAATTACAACTTGTTCAAGACACAAGATTTAGGTTTTAGCAAGAAATCACTAGGCAATTATTAACAAAAAGAAACAATAAGTAAATTTTAAAAACATACACTAAAAAATATTTTTATATCGATAGCTCAATTTTTGATAACGCGAATTATTTTAGTTTCTCTTCAACTTCGACCTATCGAGGTTTGACTGTATTTAATTTTATAAATTTAATATTTCTGAACAATTAAGATAATTTATTTATTGAGTTTTCTTCAATATTAATTTTATTTGCGTAAATTAATGATCTTCAAAGTTTTTTGAAAAACCACAAATTCTGTATTTACTCTATTTGAGTTTTCTGAAAATACATAATAATTTTTCATCAAAATTTCCTTTTAAATTTACCGAATAAAGTTTTGTTTTATTCAATTTGTGTTATACAAAAAATTGATAATTAAAAATTTCTAAAGTTCTTAAATATATTTTAAAAATTTTCCAAGTTATTAATTTATTTAATTTGAGTTGTCTAAAAACTTAAAATAATTTATTCTTCGAGTTTACTTTAATAATTTTGCTAAATGTTTAAAACTGAATTTCATTCTATGTAAAAAAACCTGGTGCATGTACTTATGTACGCACGTTAGAAGTAATACTTCTTTGGCGCGACTAAATTAAATATAACAACGCCATGTTGCGCTTGTGTATAGCTAGACCAGTGGTTATCAAACTATATGTTACTGCGCATATGTCGTTTTATTTGAATACATTGCTATTTCCATTTTAAATCCAAAAAGTAATTTAAACAAATTGAATAAATACGAAGATGTGCGCGTTCGAGCGAAAAGTGGCACATTTTCGAACGAGGGAAGCAAATGAAGCGCGACGCGGAGCGGCGCGCTTCATTTTCCCGAGATCGGAAATGTGCCACTTTTCGCTCGAACGCGCACACTCGGCTTTAAGTACACTTTACAAGAATTAATTTACTCTCTGGACAATTCGGAATTAAATTTTACAGAATTATATTAATAACAAAATTCCCAAATCGCCAATTTTGTGCCTTTTAACAAAATTATTGTTGAAAACAAACCTTATTCAGAACTTGACGTCTTAAGACGTCAAAATCTACAATGACACCCTAAACGATTGACGTCTCCTAGACGTCATTGTATGTCAAGGGGTTAAGCCTCTATTGTAGGTTTAACCTTAGATTAAAATGAGTTACCGAATAAATACTAGTGACGTGCCGGATCGTTAAAAATATATTTCCGCGGATACGGATACAAATACGGATCATTTGTGTTTAGATCCGCGAATACGGATACGGACCTCAACTTTCTTGCTCACAATCAGCCATAGAATTTTTTGTAAATTTTTTTTAAGTTATAAAAGTATGTATAAGTTTCTGAAAGTGTGATTGTTTTTTTATCTAATATTAATATACTTAGCAGTATTAATTCAATTAAAATAATTATATTAATTAAAATTTAGATTCTCAAGAAGATTTAAGTTTTGATCTCACTATGAAGATAATTTTATTAATATCTTGTACCTTTCTATATTAAAATAAATGTTTAAATATATTTTTTTATAATCAAATCAGAATGATTTGTAATTGATTTTGTTCTTAAGACACTTTAATTAGTACCTTTGAGTTATTATTGGTAACTAACTACAACAAATGTTTAAACATTTGATTTTTGCAATATAAATATACCAAATGTGTGATTTTAAAAATTAAAAAATAATTTAAATGGAATTTAATAGTATTTCGTTGCTGCTTAATCTCCTATATTTAGAATTTTGCATATATAGTGAAATTTAATAATGTAAAAGATCCGATCAAGATCCGCCAAAACGTAACGGATACAGATACGGATACGGATTTTTCTTCTCCGTCGGATATCCGCGAATACGGATACAGATATCCGGTACGTCACTAGTAAATACATTTCCGAACATAAAATTGATATTTACTAAATTTGAAAATAATTCACAAAAATTTAAATTAATAAATTAGACGAAAAATTAATACAATAATTTTAAATTGTTTTCTCTCGCTCCAACTGACAAGAGTCGCGTATCTTTTCGCTCCCTTCCACTCATTTGCTATGGTAAATCGTTTTTCGGACATAAAATCGATACTTACTGAACTAAATTCAAATTTTTGATTTGAAGAAGCGCGAAATAAATGAGACAAATGTAATAAGCACAATGATGTGCGCATTCGAGCAAAAGTGGCACATTTCCGAGCGAGGGAGGCAAATGAAGCGCGACGCGGAGCGGCGCGCTTCATTTTCCCGAGATCGGAATGTGCCACTTTGAGCTCGAATGCGCGCACTCGGTTTTAAGCACGATTCACAATAATTTAGGCCAATAAATAGCATTTTGGGGGTTCGTTGTCTATCAGGCATGGTCTCTCTTTAACTCTTACAAAAAAAAAATTGATTTAATGAAGTAAATATTGATTTTATGTTCGAAAAACGTACTTACCATAGGAATGAGTGCAAGGGAGCAAAAAGATACGACAATCTCGTAAGTGTGAGTGAGAGAAAACGATTAAAACTGTTCAATATATATATCGACGAAAGCTTTTCACAAAAATTTTAAAATAATGGAACGTAGTTATTAAAAAATAATAATAATAACGACTATAAATTTATTTCAACTTAAAATTAAAAATGATTAAGCTAGCTTAATATTAAATAAATTTTTTATTTAGTAAAATTGTATTCAACAATTTGGAAGACATGTTTCTTAATAGTTTTTGAATAAAATATTTTAGTTGCAATCAATGCCATAGCCTACGTTTCGTTTTTTTTATTTTAAATAATTTACTTGCAGTTTTAATAAACAATTTATAATTTTTTTTAAGATTTCGATGCGTTTTAAAAAATTTATTGTACATTCGAAGGACCAAAGCACTTGTCCCTGTGCCCATATAAACTTTTTAAATTATCTTCGAAATTAGAAAAAAATTCAATGTCTCCAACTGTTCTTCTCTTTTTCGCATTTTTAAATTGTTTATTTGTAGAACTAAACAATTTGTGAGTTTTTTTAACTTTTTGACGTTTTTTAAACACATTTAATTGCAGATTATAAGAACTAAAAGACTAAAGGACTTGTCCTAAGTACACCCATACCTCGCTCTACGGCCTAGATAAAAACGCCGTATAACAAATCAATTATTTCGATACAAACGCGTACAAATTTAATTAGACCCATTTCAATTTTTTATTACATAATAGGCTAAAATGCCTAGTCCGTGTCAACCTACCAGTGAATGACCGTTACGCAAAATAATGTTTATAACAATTTAAAAAATTAATTCATATTGATAATACAGCATTAAACAGTTTCCCTAATTTTTTTAACTTTTCGTCGCGTTTTAAAAAAAATTATTATATCATTTTGGAGATTCGTTGGCTACCGGGCGTTGGTATCTCTTTTAACTCTTACAAAAAAAAATCGTAACACGCACTACCGTTGCTCAATTCTTAAAATTTTTTTTTAAGTGAAAGCTAAAGGACCCATCTAAATGCACTTGCAAAAATTTCCAGGATTTAAATGCTAATTTTTTTTGTGTGGCGAAATAAAATAAAAAATTTAAAGGTCTGCATTTTATTAATTTATAAATCGTATATTTTTAATTTTGTGCGTTGAAAGTAAAAAGATCAATTAAGGCAAATCGATAAACACGAGGATGTGCGCGTTCGAGCGAAAAGTGGCACATTTCCGAGCGAGGGAGGCAAATGAAGCGCGACGCGGAGCGGCGCGCTTCATTTTCCCGAGATCGGAATGTGCCACTTTGAGCTCGAATGCACACTCGGTTTTAAGCACATTCACAATAAATTAGTCTCTTAAATACTTTTAATCATTTTTTCTCACTTGCCCTAATGCGATTTTCGTATCTTTTCGCTCCCTTCCACTCATTTCTATGGTAAATACGTTTAAATTGTAATAGACGAGGAAAAACAGCGCACACATAATAAATATTTCGTTTATCTCTATTTGCGGTCTTGGGGAGGCGGCCGCTTTGCCTCTAATCGTTTATATGTGTGACAACTTTCGTTTTCTGGAAATGAGATATAAATTCCGAAGCGGCCATTTGACAAATTAAGAGTGATTTTGAATATTTGTTATAAGTCCGATGGGCGTTGGAATGCGCTGCGCACACACGGCTTTGTCGTTTTTCTTTTGTGTGGCCACCGATTATTCAATTTTATCGCGGAAATAGATACGCCTAATTGAAAATACTTAGAAGGCTATGAGCGAATCGCTTAAGTAAAAATTAGAGAGAATTGCGATAAGAATCCGAAGCGTTTTTGTAAAAAATTAAGAATCGAAAAACTCACCCCGTGTTGCGTGTTGGGTGGTTGCGCTTTTCTGCAACCTGGACAAAAAAAGGACAATTAATATCTGCGAAACACAGTAATGGGGCTTGAAAGGTACTTAAGACGAATTCGTTAAATTAAAAATTGTGTTTTTTAACATGGAATACTATAAGTTTTACATTTTCAGTTAATTCAAAAGCCACCCTGTCTTTTTAAGGGCAGTTAGAATTTTTTAACTATTTTTGGGTGTGTTAGAAACATAAATTAATAACTTTCATGTAATAGCTTTTGCAAATTTCCGAATTTCGAAAAATTTATTTTTTAACATGTGAAATACTATAAGTTTTACATTTTCAGTTAATTTAACGGCCACCCTGCTTTTTTAGTGGTGGCTCAAATTTTTTAACTATTTTTCTCGTATGTTAGAAACATCAATTAATAACTTCCATACCATAGTTTCCTGAATTTGCAAATTTTAAAAATATATTTTTAACATGAGACAATATAAGTTTAACATTTTCGGTTAATTCAAAGGCTACCCTGCTTTTTTGGGGGTAGTTAGAATTTTTTAACTATTTTTCTGGTGTGTTAGAAGCACAAATGAATAACTTCCATGCATTAATTATTTTGAATTTGCAAATTTTAAAAAATATATTTTTTAACATAAGAAATAATATAAGTTTAACATTTTCAGTTAATTTAAAGACCACCCTGTTTTTTTAGGGTGGTTAGAATTTTTTAACTATTTTTCTCGTATGTTAGAAACATCAATTGATAACTTCCATGCAATAGTTTCCTCGAATCTGCAAATTTGAAAAAATATATTTTTTAACATGAGAAATATTATAAATTTTACATTTTGAGTTAATTTAAAGGCCACCCTGACGTTTTGGGGGTAGCTAGAATTTTTTAACTATTTTTCTCGTGTGTTAAACACCAGTTGATAACTTACATGCAAATAGTTTTAATTTGAAATTTCAAAAATAAAATAGAAATTTTATAAGATTTACATTGTCAGTTAATTTAAAGCCCACCCTGCCTTTTTGGGTAAAAGTTGGAATTTTTAATTATTTTTCTGGTTGTTAGAAACACCGATTAATAACTACATCAATAGTTTTGCTAAATTTGCAAATTTCAAAAATGGCTTTTTTAACATGAGAATAATATAAGTTTAACATTTTGAGTTAATTTAAAGGCCACCCTGCGTTTTGGGGTAGTTAGAATTTTTAACTATTTTTTGGTGTGTTAGAAAGCATCAAACAATAACTTCTATACATTAATTAGTTTTAATCTGCAAATTTCAAAAATATATTTTTAACATAAGAAATAATATAAGTTTACATTTTCAGTTAATTTAAAGCCACCCTGCTTTTTTAGGGTGTTAAAATTTTAACTATTTTTCTCGTATGTTAGAAACATCAATTAATAACTTCCATACAATAGTTTCTGAATTTGCAAATTTAAAAATATATTTTTAACATGAGAAATTATAAGTTTACATTTTCAGTTAATTTAAAGGCTACCCTGCTTTTTGGGGTAGTTAGAATTTTTAACTATTTTTCTGGTGTGTTAGAAGCACAAATGAATAACTTCCATACATTAATTATTTTTAATTTGCAAATTTTAAAAAATATATTTTTTAACATAAGAAATAATATAAGTTTAACATTTTCAGTTAATTTAAAGACCACCCTGTTTTTTTCAGGGTGGTTAGAATTTTTTAACTATTTTTCTCGTATGTTAGAAACATCAATTGATAACTTCCATGCAATAGTTTTCTCGAATCTGCAAATTTGAAAAAATATATTTTTTAACATGAGAAATATTATAAATTTTACATTTTGAGTTAATTTAAAGGCCACCCTGACGTTTTGGGGGTAGCTAGAATTTTTTAACTATTTTTCTCGTGTGTTAAAAACACCAGTTGATAACTTACATGCAATAGTTTCCCTGAATTTAGAAATTTCAAAAAGAAAGATAGAAATTTTATAAGATTTACATTGTCAGTTAATTTAAAGCCCACCCTGCCTTTTTGATAAAAGTTGGAATTTTTTAATTATTTTTCTGGTGTGTTAGAAACACCGATTAATAACGTACATGCAATAGTTTTGCTAAATTTGCGAATTTCAAAAAATGGCTTTTTTTAACATGAGAAATAATATAAGTTTAACATTTTGAGTTAATTTAAAGGCCACCCCGCCGTTTTGGGTGTAGCTAGAATTTTTAACTATTTTTTTGGTGTGTTAAAAAAATCAATTAATAACTTCTATGCAATAGTTTCTCCGAATCTGCGAATTTCAAAAATGTATTTTTTAACATAAGAAATAATATAAGTTTACATTTTCAGTTAATTTAAAGCCCGCCCTGTCTTTTTGGGGGTAGTTAAAAAATTTTAATTATTTTTCTCGTGTGTTAGAAACACCAATTAATAACTTACATGCAATAGTTTTTGCGAATTTGCAAATTTCCAAAATTGTATTTTTTAACATGAGGAATTCTAGAAGTTTTACATTTTCAGTTAATTTAAAGGCCACCCTGCCGTTTTGGGGGAAGCTAGAATTTTTTAATTATTTTTCTGGTGTGTTAGAAACACCAAAGAATAACTTCTGTGTAATAGTTTTCCCGAATTTGCAAATTTCAAAAATTGTATTATTTAACATGAGAAATACTATAAGTTTTACATTTTCATTTAATTTAGTGGTCACCCTGTCTTTTTGGGGCTAGTTATAATTTTTTAATTATTTTTCCGGTGTGTTAGAAATACCAATAAATACCTTCCATGCCATAGTTTTCCCGAATTTGCAAATTTAAAAAATTGTATTATTTAACATGAGGAATTCTAGAAGTTTTACATTTTCATTTAATTTAATGGTCACCCTGTCTTTTTGGAGGTAGTTAGAATTTTTTAATTATTTTTCCGGTGTGTTAGAAATACCAATAAATACCTTCCATGCTATAGTTTCCCCGAATTTGCAAATTTCAAAAATTGTATTATTTAACATGAGGAATTCTAAAGTTTTACATTTTCAGTTAATTTTAAAAGGTCACCCTGTCTTTTTAGGTAGTTAGAATTTTTAATTATTTTTCCGGTGTGTTAGAAATACCAATAAATAACTTCCATGCAATAGTTTCCCAATTTGCAAATTTCAAAAATTGTATTATTTAACATGAGAATTATAAGTTTTACATTTTCATTTAATTTAAAGGCCACCCTGTCTTTTTGGAGGTAGTTAGAATTTTTAATTATTTTTTGGTGTGTTAGAAATACCAATAAATACCTTCCATGCAATAGTTTCCGAATTTGCAAATTTCAAAATTGTATTATTTAACATGAGAAATTCTATAAGTTTTACATTTTCATTTAATTTAAAGGGTCACCCTGTCTTTTTGGAGGTAGTTAGAATTTTTAATTATTTTTCCGGTGTGTTAGAAATACCAATTAATACCTTCCATGCAATAGTTTCTGAATTTGCAAATTTCAAAAATTGTATTATTTAACATGAGAATTCTAGAAGTTTTACATTTTCAGTTAATTTAAAGGTCACCCTGTCTTTTGGGGTAGTTAGAATTTTTTAATTATTTTTCCGGTGTGTTAGAAATACCAATAAATACCTTCCATGCTATAGTTTCCCCGAATTTGCAAATTTCAAAAATTGTATTATTTAACATGAGGAATTCTAGAAGTTTTACATTTTCATTTAATTTAAGGGTCACCCTGTCTTTTTGGAGGTAGTTAGAATTTTTTAATTATTTTTCCGGTGTGTTAGAAATACCAATAAATACCTTCCATGCTATAGTTTCCCCGAATTTGCAAATTTCAAAAATTGTATTATTTAACATGAGGAATTCTAGAAGTTTTACATTTTCATTTAATTTAAGGGTCACCCTGTCTTTTTAGAGATAGTTAGAATTTTTTAATTATTTTTACGATGTGTTAGAAATACCAATAAATACCTTCCATGCCATAGTTTTCCCGAATTTGCAAATTTAAAAAATTGTATTTTTTAACATGAGAAATGATATAAGTTTAACTTTTTCAGTTAGTTCAAAGGTCACCCTGCTTTTTCAGGGGTAGTTAAAAATTTTTAACTAATTTTTTGCTGTGTTAGGAACATCAATTAATAACTTCCATGCAATAGTTTAATTAAATTTGCAATATTTTAAATTGTATTTTTTTAACATGAGAATTAATTTAAGTTTTACATTTTCACTCAATTTATAGGCCACCCTGTCTTTTTAGAGGTAGTTGGAATTTTTTAATTATTTTTTTGATTTGTTTGGAGCACTAATTAATAACTTTTATGCAATAATTTCCCCGAATTAGCAAATTTCAAAAAATATATTTTTTAACATGAGAAATATTATATATTTTACATTTTGAGTTAATTTAAAGGCCACTCTGCCGTTTTGGGGGTAGCTAAAAATTTTTAACTATTTTTTTGGTGTATTAGAAACACTAATTAATAACTGCCATGCAATAGTTTTGCTAAATTTGCGAATTTCAAAAATTGCATTTTTTTAACATGAGAAACACTAGAAGTTTTACATTTTCAGTTAATTTAATGGTCACCTTGTCTTTTTGGGGGCACTTAGAATTTTTTAATTATTTCTCTGGCTTATTGTAAACTCTAATAGGTCACATCTGTTCATTAGTTTCCTCAAATTTGCGGTGTTAAATAGTTTTGTCCTCCAACAGATGTGAAATTCGAAGTATTTATTATAGTTTTAAGTGTTTCATTGCAAGTTCTGCTATTTTAGCGGTAGTTAGAATTTTTTAATTATTTTTCTGGTCTGTTATACGCGCCAATAAATAACTTCCATAGATTACTATCCCAAATTTGCGATTTTAACGAATAATATTTTTTAACTTATAATAGCCCAAACGTAATCCCAAATAATTAATAAAAATCAATACAAAAAATCCATAAACACACACCTGTTTTGAGTTGACTCAAAAAATCCTCAAGCAACAACATTTTCAAAAGGCACTCGATAATTAATCATTAATTAACCAAATTTTACACAATAAGACATCCGCACACAAAGCCAATCCGAATAAAACTAAAAGGCATTACAACATTCTTTCGTTTATCGGTGAATAAACCGATATCAATTTTACGGCCTCGAAAACGATAATAAAACTTTCCAAAACAATTCCACCAAGCGTATCGCATTGTCTTTTGTAACACCTTGAATTTTTGAAGTTATACTTCTTTTGCTAACAAAAATTCGATAGTCATCTAAGAAAGTAAATTATATAAAAAATATATATGTATAAACTTGTGGGTAATTGTGAAATTAATTTGGGTACGAAGTTGGAAGAATTTACCCATAGGCGTGCGGGTGGGGGGGCACTAAAGTTACTTTTTTTTAAATAGGGATCTTAATTTTTTCTTTGCTCAATCGAAGGCCCTAAACTTTGTGATTATTTTAATAAAACGCTATCCTTTGGCTAAAATTAAAAATAAAAAAGATAGAAGCCGTTTTCTTAAGAAAAATGCAGTGTTTTACAATTTGTCACTGAAATTTTTGATTCTTGGTGTATTTCGCTAAAAAAACAAAATACATCTTAAATTAATTAATTAAAGACAAAAAACACAATTCTGTGCAAGCGCATGCTTAGAAAAATTATAAAAATTGATAAATCGAAATTTAATAATAGTCACAAACCAATCAAAAATAATTTTTATTTCCAATGGGCAATTATTTCCGTAAAAAAAAACTTACAGCAAAAATTGTGTATTTCAATGAGATTAATGCATATCTTTTTTATTTTTTTCCAAAAACTTGAGATACATAAATTACGGGTTCCCCCCTTTTCAAATTCATTCAAAAAACTAATTTTTGACCCCTACGACATCATCAACCTCAACAGTTCTGACATATTCGTCGTTTTCCAATAATTTAACATAATTGAATTATAAAATCAAACAATCCCAAAATGAGTTTTTAAATTAAAAAAAAACCGTCCGTCAGAAGTAAACAAAAAAAACCAAGTTATTCGTCTCGGAGTCAATCCCATCGAACTCGAAGCCAATTTTCTCGCAGCAAAAACGAATTAAGAATGTTTTCGTCGACTTTTTGTTTCCTACGAACAATTCCCAGCGTGCCCATGGCACAAACCCATCGGGACCTGCTCGAACTTGCAATAAATTCATTATTCGAAAAGCTAAAAATAGGCACTCAGCACCCAGTCCGACTTCTTAAATCGTGATTAGCTTTCTTTACCTGTCGTCCGAACACAAAAAGTACGTCCCATTGATCTAAGTAGAAAAAAATGTAATCCTTCAGCTCGTGACGCCCGCCGTTTTATCATTTCGCAGAAAATGCGCCGGGTCGGAAAAATTTCCAGTCGAAAACCGGAAGTTTCGCAAGGCGAAGTGACCGACAGCACAAAATTCGTTACTCACCGAAGAAATTTTTCTAAAATTAATGGGACGATAATTTAGAAAACGGCTACCGTTACGAGTTTCGACGAAAACCGCATCCGCGCCGCGCAATTTGAATAAATTAATCGTCGATGCCGATATATCCGTTAATAACTCGCGAAAGGGAATTCTTGAGATGATTCAAAAAAAAAAAAAGACGGCCGGATGAATCACTTCGCAATTCCGGGAGTGTCCGCTCCGCGGGATGCTGTGTGTACTCCACAATTTCGCATCCTTTTATTGCCTTCGTTCGCGTCATCGATCTACCTTTCTTTGCGTTCGACGGGAAAACGATTTTTTCCAATACTGGGCGCTTTTTAACCTTAATTATTATTAAAGTTAAGCATAATTATTTTTTATTTATTTTTTAAATTAGATAAAATGATTTGTTGTGGAAAAAAAAGGGGTCCGGGGGCTTTTGTACGCGCGTTAGAAGTTAGAAGAAATTAAATTTAACCACGTACAAAAATTAATAAAAATAAATTCGATAAATGCGAGGATGTGCGCGTTTGAGCGAAAAGTGGCACATTTCCGAGCGAGGGAGGCAAATGAAGCGCGACGCGGAGCAGCGCGCTTCATTTTCCCGAGATCGGAATGTGCCACTTTGAGCTCGAATGCGCGCACTCGGTTTTAAGCACGATTCACAATAATTTAAACCAATAGAATGATTTTAATAGGTCTCTCTCGCTTGCACCGCCGAGATTGTCGTATCTTTTCGCTCCCTTCCACTCATTGCTATAGTAAATAGATTTTTCGAACATAAAATCGATATTTACCTAATTTAATTTAATTTTTGATTTGTAATAGCGGAGGATAAAGTAAAAAAATCGAATAAATACGAAGATGTGCGCATTCGAGCGAAAAGTGGCACATTTCCGAGCGAGGGAGCAAATGAAGCGCGACGCGGAGCGGCGCGCTTCATTCCGAGATCGGAATGTGCCACTTTGAGCTCGAATGTGCACACTCGGTTTTAAGCACGATTCACAACAATTTAAGCCAATAGAATGATTTTAATCGGTCTCTCTCGCTTGCACCGCCGAGATTGTCGTATCTTTTCGCTCCCTTCCACTCATTGCTATGGGCAAATACATTTTTCGAACATAAAATCGATATTTACCTAATTTAATATAATTTTTTTGGTTGTAATAGCGGAAGATAAAGTAAAAAAATCGAATAAATACGAAGATGTGCGCATTCGAGCGAAAAGTGGCACATTTCCGAGCGAGGGAGGCAAATGAAGCGCGACGCGGAGCGGCGCGCTTCATTTTCCCGAGATCGGAATGTGCCACTTTGAGCTCGAATGCGCACACTCGGTTTTAAGCACCATTCACAACAATTTAGGCCAATAGAATAATTTTAATCGATCTCTCTCGCTTGCACCGCCGAGATTGTCGTATCTTTTCGCTCCCTTCCACACATTGCTATGGTAAATACATTTTTCGAACATAAAACCGATATTTACCTAATGTAATATAATTTTTTGATTTGCAATAGCGGAGGATAAAGTAAAAAAATCGAATAAATACGAAGATGTGCGCATTCGAGCGAAAAGTGGCACATTTCCGAGCGAGGGATGCAAATGAAGCGCGACGCGGAGCGGCGCGCTTCATTTTCCCGAGATCGGAATCTGCCACTTTGAGCTCGAACGCGCACACTCGGTTTTAAGCACGATTCACAACAATTTAAGCCAATAAATTAGATTGGATAAATTAGATTGGAAATAAAAATTATTTTTGATCGGTTTGTGACTACTCATTTTTAAATTTCGATTTATCGATTTTTTTAAAATCCTACGATCCCCTCAAAATTGTTGTTTAATTGACCTATTTAATTTATTTCACATGTATTTTGACTTTAAATCAAAAATTACGCAAAGAACCACAACAAATCAAAAAATCGTAAGGTCAAAGTTTAAAATGCTGCATTTTTCGTCCAAAAACGACTTGTAGGTATATTTTTTATTATTAATTTTAATAATAACAAGACTCAGGACCTTCGATTGAGCAATGAAAAAATTGGGGTTGAAATTTGAAAAAAAAGTGACTTTGTTCCCGCCCACCCGCACGCCTATGGTTACGTTTCCAAAACTCCGCACCCGGATTAAGCTCATTATTACCCGCAACTTTTGACCGGAAGATTTTTTTCGAAATTCAACACCTCAAAAAATATGACACGAAATCAAGGAGAAGATCGATTTTCCTTTTGAAAAGACACCAATTTTTAAAAGCGCGCCACAACGACACTAGATGAGCAATTTTGAAAAACTTTTAATGGGCGCATAGCTTCATCTATATTTTTTTGTTAAAAATATTTTGTTTGAATTGGATTAAAAATGTGCGAGCTACGATTTTTCTTCGAAGGGCCTATGGGAGAGACCAATGCCCGATACGCGACGAACCCGAGATTTAATTTGCCGTAAACGCAAAATGTGATTATTTTTTTTTCTTCAGAAGTTACCAAATATAAATTAAACAAATAGTATTAATCAAAATTGTTCTAAATTAACAAAATATTACAAAAATAAATATCAGTACAATTAAATATGAAAATTGTTTGTGATTAGATTATTGGATAATTAAAATTCGATTTATCAATTTTTTAAATTTTTTTCAAAGCGTGCACTTGCACAGAATTGTGTCTTTTGTGCTTTAATTAATTAATTAAGATGCATTTTGTTTTTTTTTAGCAAAACACACCAAGAATCAAAATTTTAGTGACAAATTGTAAAGCACTGCATTTTTCTTTAAGAAAACGGCTTGTATCTTTTTTATTTTTAATTTTAGTCATAAAATTGTGTTATATTAAAAAAATCACAAAGTTTAGGGCCTTCGATTGAGCAAAAAAAAAATTAAGGTCCCCATTTAAAAAAAAGTAACTTTAGTTCGCCCCACCCGCACGCCTATGGATAAATTCTTAAAACTTCGTACCCAAATTAATCCCACTGTTACCCACGACTTTTATCCCAAACACTTTTTTCTAAATTCAACACCTCAAAAAATATAACACGAAAACGACCCGTTTTGTAACACAGAAAAAATCGATTTTCTTTTCAAAAAAACGCCAATCTTTGAGAGCGCCCACTAAGAAATTAGACGAACAAATTTAAAAAAAATTTATTGGGCTTATAGCCTCATTTTTCTACTTTCGTTTAAAAAAAAATTGTCTAAATCGGACCAAAAGAGCGCAATCTACGAATTTTTTGCTAAGAGCCTACGGGAGATACCAATGCCCGATAGTCGACGAACCCGACATTTACTTTTGCACAAACGCAAATTCGATTAATTTTTTTTTAGCCGCTACTCTCGCACTATGTACCAACAAAAATCACACAAATATAACTAGTCAAATTAACCACAAAACAAAATAATTATTTTGGGAAATAAAAAAAAAATAGGAAAATATAAATAACCGCGTCCGAATCGTTTTTCACGTCGCTCGCCCTCGTAAGGCCCTAACAACAAAAATCCCAAACATGTTTGCGTCTCAAAAGTAAAAACAATCGAACGGATCCTTAAATTTCAAACCAAAAGTAAAAAAAACGGCCGAAAAACCCAGTCAACAAAATTAAAATCGTAATTAATCCCAAAATAGAAAAATCCACATAATCGCCCGGCCAAAAACAAAAAAAAAAAAAACAGTCCGGCCGCGATCAAAACAATTAAAACGTCGGTCGATCAAAAAATCGATCTGTGCCCCCTCAAAAAAAAAAAAAAAATCGAAAAAGCCCGTCTCCGCCGTGAAAGTTCGATTGAAACGTTCGCCGTGCAGTTACGCGTGGGGCATGGCCATCGAACACATTTTACCTGTGGGAAAAAGAGAAGAGAGCGGCCCCGCGCGCGGAAGAAGAACAGGCCATCCGCGCTAAGGACGCACACCTATTCTTTTCCCGACCATTAAATAGAGATAAACGAACGTGTAACGTGGGTGCACTAATGAAATGGCCATACGAAGAGACCGGGCCGCGACTCTCGTCCTTAAGCGCTCGTCCCCCTCCGCACCCCTCCGAGAACGTCTAGGATGCGGCTCCCTCCCGCAAAGGAGCCGAAATATTTCGGGCAGAGGTACAAGCGAAAAAAAAAATGAATTGTCTATGATTAGTCATCTGTTATTGATATTTTGTTTGGACGACGTTCCTTTGTCTTCGCCTTTTTCAAGGGCGAACGATTTCCAAAATCGAAAAAAAATACGAACAAAGAAAATCCGTCGCGTTTAACGAAAAAAAAAAAAGAGCGCTTAATCGGGGGCGCCCCGGGCGTGGGGCGGCCGTATGCCCCTTCGCCATACGGGCCACTTTCGGACGGCGACGCGGATGACTTCTGTTGCACGGCGCCGCGCCAAAATCGCCTCTACGGCGGAGCTCCCTAAGAAGGGGGCATCAGGTAGGTTGGACTTAGCAACCACCGGGGGGACCGGGAGGGGGAGGAGGGGGCGCCGTGGAAGCCAAGAGCAGGGCACTACTGCCGAGATCCATTGGGCTACCATCTCTAGTTTGGTACAGAAGCGATCTTTCAAACTACTACATCTCCTCGAGGTACACTCGGACGCGCACCAAAAGCTCGCCAGCACCGCTCGAAAGGGTCTTCGACGACGTCGCCGACGACGACGCTCCTCCATCGCACCGCCATCGACCAAGTAAGTCCGCTTCGATTTGTTTTGTGCGCTTCCGCGCGCGCGCCCCCGCTTCAATTAAAACGTTTTGCCGATTTTATTTTTTTTTCGTGCTCTTCGCGTCTCCTTCGGAAAATTTTTTTCGTTTTTCGCTCGTCGTAAATTAAGCGCGTCGAAGAGCGAAAACTAGTTCGGAAGTCGACACGGTTGTCAACGAAACACGTTTCGGATTTAGTTTAGTTTAGTTTTTTTTTTCCGGTAAAAAAAATCGAATTTCGAAAGAGGCGAGAGTTGTAAAAGCCACCTTCGTGATTCCTTCAATTACGGTGTGTTAAACGCACGTGGCGAAGAACGTGCTCCTGTGCTACGCCTACTTGGCTACCGTGTTACGTCGCCCTCGGCCAACGCTTCGCGCGCGCACGCTCGCGCGCGCGCCCGCTTACGACGCGCGCCGAAAATTTTCGGAAAACGCGTCGGTTTTTCGCGGGCGGACGGCGACGGGCGTTTGGCCGGGCGCGAGGCCGCGCTCGCGGGTCGCGGTCGGGCGCTCGACGGCGGACCGTTTCTCCGATAAAATTTTATGCGCTTATTTATGTGTCGGCCGGTTGGCTCGTTTTGCCTTTTTTTTTTCGACGGGAAAAGAGGGACGTTTGTGCGGCGTTCGAAAGTCAGGAGAGAGGAACGGTGGAAATTGCGCGTTTTGGCATTTTTGGGGTTTGTTGGTGTTTTTTTGATAAAGAAAAAAGTGGGTTTTTCTCGCGCTCAAAATTGGGATGTGTACGGTTTTTTGTTGCGCGAATGAAGGAATCTGTGAGGTTTTAGTTCAAAGTTGTTTTTTTGTTACAATTTTGGGAAAATGGGGCGTCGAAGAGTGCTTTTTTTTTAAGTCTGTGGCGTTTTTGAGTGAATGATTTTTTTTTGGGTTTATTAAAATGCAAAATTAATTGAAAACAAATGTATTTTGTTTTTAATTTAGGGGAAAACGCTTTTTGAATTTAAAATTAAGTTTTTTGGAAATTGAGTTTGGTTTTTGAAAAGCCAACAATCGATTTTCGGAGTTCTTGTTCGAAAAATAATTTATTTATTATCGAAAGTGGTTTTTTCAAGTGAAATTTAACAATTGAAAATTTTTGCGTTAAACAAAATTGTCCGTGTAGAAAATTTTCAGATAAAATTTCGCATAAGTAATTTTTTTTTAAATAGAATAGAGCGTTTTTAACCTTCCGCATACTAGGTGCCTAAATGTCACATGCCATACTACGTGCGGTTTGCCATACCCCGAAAATAAAGTGAAATAAAATCCACAAAATTGTACTTTATGACAGTTCAATAATAAGAAATATATTTTAATAACCAATAATGAATAGGTTTGAGTAAAACACATAGGGAAGACCGGGTATGGTTGTCTCACGGGTAGGTTGTCACATTAACCATAACAGAAAACCTAATAAATTAATAAATTTGTTTAAATTTATTTTGGGAGTTAATTGTCTAAAATTGTTTTGGAAAAAGTTGTCTAAAGTTAGCGGGGGCTAGTAGTCACAAGTGCAAAGCAACCATGAATACGTGCGGCCTTTTTTATTGGTTTCTACGGGTTTTACTACATAAATTATTGGCTGTAATTATACATTTGTTATTTTTGTTATCATAACCTAAGTTCGTTAGATAGAATAGGTATTTGTTTCCTCGTTTTGTATTTTATCTTTTATTTAATGTCTGACCACCATTTCTGACACGGGGTTAAAAGTCACAATTCTCTTTTTTCATAAAAATTATAATATGTTCTCTTTAGATAATAGTAGAGAAAAAATCTTTATTTTTTCTTAAACTATCTATTGAAAAATAAATGTCATTGATAAATTAAAGCCGTGGGCTCTATAAATGCAAAAAAAAAAAAAATTGTGACTTCCAACCCCGGTCTCCTCTATTTATTTATGCCAATTATTTATACTAATGTAATAAATACGACGATGTGCGCGTTCGAGCGAAAAGTGGCACATTTCCGAGCGAGGGACGCAAATGAAGCGCGACGCGGAGCGGCGCGCTTCATTTTCCCGAGATCGGAATGTGCCACTTTGAGCTCGAATGCGCACACTCGGTTTTAAGCACGATTTACAACAATTTAGGCCAATAAATTAGACAAAAAATTAATTGCATAATTTTAGTCGTTCTCTCTCACTTGCACCGCCAATATTTTCGTATCTTTTCGCTCCCTTCCACCCATTTGCTATGGTAAACACATTTTTCGCACATTGAATCGATATTTACCAAATTAAATTAATTTTTTGATATGAAAGAGCGAACGATAAAGTAGGCAAATCTAATAAATACGAAGATGTGCGCAATCGAGCGAAAAGTGGCACATTTCCGAGCGAGGGAGGCAAATGAAGCGCGACGCGAAGCGGCGCGCTTTATTTTCCCGAGATCGGAATGTGCCACTTTGAGCTCGAATGCGCACACTCCGTTTTAAGCACGATTTACAACAATTTGGGCCAATAAATTAGACAAAAAATTAATTGCATAATTTTAGTCGTTCTCTCTCACTTGCACCGCCAATATTTTCGTATCTTTTCGCTCCCTTCCACCCATTTGCTATGGTAAACACATTTTTCGCACATAGAATCGATATTTACCAAATTAAATTAATTTTTTGATATGAAAGAGCGAACGATAAAGTAGGCAAATCTAATAAATACGAAGATGTGCGCATTCGAGCGAAAAGTGGCACATTTCCGAGCGAGGGAGGCAAATGAAGCGCGACGCGGAGCGGCGCGCTTCATTTTCCCGAGATCGAAATGTGCCACTTTGAGCTCGAATGCGCGCACTCGGTTTTAAGCAGGATTACCAAGCGTCCCGTTTTAACAAGAAAAAAATTGGTCAATTTGGTAATACCCCCACCTCGTAAACGGACGGTTAAGCAGCAAAGTATCCAAAAATTGCTAAATTTAATACTTGTTCGTGCAATTTCAACAAAACAATTGCCTACATTTACAAAAATTAATTTTTTTTGCCGTCCGACTAAACGCGATTTTCGGCCGAAGCCCAAACCGAAACCCAAACCCAAACCCAAACCGAATATCCTGCTTTGCGCTTAGTTCCCATCGGAACCCGAACCGAAACCAAAACCTAAGTCAAAATTTACGTTATATCGAAATTTACCATGGAAACCAAAATCTACACTGTAAAAAAATTGCCGAGGAAACGCACCACGCAAATAAATCGTTAAATTGTAATTTTCGCCGTTTTTTGCGACAAATTTGGCAATGGCTCGGTTCGAAGTGTCTATAATTCATCGACGAAATTAGAATAACGTAAATTGTGGGATCGGAAATGAGCGGCCGCAAGGGGGGATAACAATCGAAAACACAAATAGAAGTAATTTTGAGGACTTAACGAGTAGGAAGGAACCACACCCAAAGCGGCGGCGAGTCGTCGTTTCGCTTTGAACGTGGTTTTAAAAGCCGCTCCAAATAGCTACCGGTTTTGAGAGCACCCCGCAGTGTCGCTACTGGTCACGAAACGCCGAAGGAGGGGATAATTTGATGTCTTTTATTGGCGGAGAGAGGCGCTACCGGGTACCGAGCGCGCCTCGTCGTTCCTTTTTTTACGCGCGGCGACGAGAACGAAACGCGAAAAAAAAAAAACAGAAGAAGAGAGTCGCCCTCGAGCAAACAAAAGGGCACTCGCACGAACCGCACAACTATTTATCATTGGCCCCAACTTTTACAATAGGACTCAAACGTCGCACCGCCTTCTTCGATTCCTTTTTAATGTTATCCTGCCGATCGGACAAAGACACTATAAACGCCGTTTGCAAGTCATTCCGATATTACCATAAAGTAATAGAATGGATGTCATTCTTTTGACACATTCTTTGGTTGTTATCGAGGTTTTATGTTCTAAAACTTGTTGGTGTTAAAATCTAATAATCTTAACTCAGACGTGCGCAGGGACGGACTCGGTTTTTTTTGTCGCTTTTGTCTCGGATTGGACGGAAATCGATATTTTGAACATTTGTTATGTTGGGAATGTTTGACGGATTGTTGAACGCGGTCAAAGTAGGTTTTATTCGGGTTTATTTCGTGTTCTGGAATAAAACCAATTTAAGTTGGGTTTATTTTCGGTTTATTGACCCATTTTAATTTAAGGTTAAACGCACAATAGATGTTTAAATATGCAAAAATTAATGTGAAATTAAATTATTATTATGGGTTTCGGAAAACTAGAATGAAACCCAAGTAAAACTTTTATTATATAAATGTCAGATGAAGAACACTAGAAAAAAAGATTCATAAAACATTTTTTATTCTTTAATTCAATTTAATTCTAAAATAAAATAAGTTGGCTGCGTTTATTTAATTATTTACTCGTGTTGCTATAGTTATTGAGTGTTTACTTCAACTTAATTGTAAAATAAGTTGGCAACATCTATTAATTAATTTACACGTGTTGCTATGGTTTTTTAGTGTTTACTTCAATTTAATTATAAAATAAGTTGACAATGTCTATTTCATTATTTACTCGTGTTGCTATAGTGATTTAGTTTTTAATTCAATTCAATTATAAAATAAGTTGGCAATATCTATTAATTAATTTACACGTGTTGTTATGTTATTTTAGTGTTTACTTCAATTTAATTCTAAAATAAGTTGGCAGCATCTATTTAATTATTTACCCGCGTTGCTATAGTTATTCAGTGTATACTTCAACTTAATTGTAAAATAAGTTGGCAGCATCTATTAATTAATTTACACGTCTTGCTAGGATATTTTGGTGTTTACTTCAATTTAATTATAAAAAAGTTGGCAGCATCTATTTAATTACTTATGCGTGTTGCTATAGTTATTTAGTTTTTACTTCAATTAAATTACAAAATAAGTTGGCAATATCTATTAATTAATTTACATGTGTTGCTACGGTTTTTTAGTGTTTACTTCAATTTAATTCTAAAATAAGTTGGCAGCATCTATTTAATTACTTATGCGTGTTGCTATAGTTATTTAGTTTTGACTTCAATTTAATATAAAATAAGTTTGCAACATCTATTAATTAATTTCCACGTGTTGCTATAGTTTTTCGTGTTTAATTCAATTTAATTATAAAGTAAGTTGGCAGCGTCTATTTAATTATTTACCCGTGATGCTGTAGTTATTTAGTTTATACTTCAACTTAATTGTAAAATAAGTTGGCAGCATCTATTAATTAATTTACACGTGTTGCTAGAGTATTTTAGTGTTTACTTCAATTTAATTATAAAATAAGTTGGCAACATCTATTAGGGGAGAATAACCTATATTGAACCGGTGCTTAAATTGTACCTCTTCTGTATTTCAACCAATTAACACCATTTTTTTACATTGGCAACAAAAAAAGAGGCTACAATATTAACAGATTGATATTATATAGCTACTGAATCAAGCTGTAATGTGAATCATGTTTCATTTTTATAGCTTGAAAGAATTTGGTGATATGTCTATTATGTCAAAAGTGGTACAATATAGGTTACTCTCCCTTAATTAATTTATAGGTGTTGCTATGGTTTTTTAGTGTTTACTTCAATTTAATTCTAAAATAAGTTGGCAGCGTTTATTTAATTATTTACTCGTGTTGTCATAGTAATTTAGTTTTTACTTCAATTTAATATAAAATAAATTGGCAACATTTATTAATTAATTTACACGTGTTGCTATGGTTTTTTAGTGTTTACTTTAATTTAATTCTAAAATAAGTTGACATCTATTAATTAATTTGCGCGTGTTGCTATAGTTATTTAGTTTTTACTTCAATTTAATATAAAATAAGTTGGCAACATCTATTAATTATTTTACACGTGTTGCTATGGTTTTTTAGTTTTTACTTCAATTTACGTATAAAATAAGTTGGCAACGTTTATTGCTATGGGCGATTTGACCTTTAATTAAAATTTATCATAAAAACAGTTGGCTACTCCGTAATTATTTATTTGTATTGCTATGCATAATTTATGTTTGTTTGAAGCCCAAACCGATCAAAATTTTATCAAAAAAACACCTCAAAAACATTTTAGGACTACCCATCCGCCAGCTTGGCCAAAATCGAGCAATTACGGACGAACATTTTGACCAAAATCAAAGAGAAAAAACCAAAAACCGAACCCATAGATTTTTCGTCCAGGTCGAGATTCGGACATTTGGGAGCTTCGCCGCCCAACGGTCGACCTTTAAAATTGGTAAATCGTTACATAAAAAGCAATAAAGCTTTACATAATCCGAAATGGGAGTGATTTGTTTATGAAATGCCGTTAGATCGGTGGTAGATGTAATAAAGGCAGTAAAGTTGATGGCCCGGTGTTTCTCTTCGATCGCTCCGATGGTATTTAATGGTCGCAGACAATAGTGAATACGAAATGCGGCCAACAATGAGGGGCGGGTCGTGCTTTTATATTAGCATAACTATATGTTATATTGTACCATCGCATCGGTGACATTCAATGGGGAGTGCCTTTTAATATCAAACTTGTAAAGGTACTTAGAGGACGAGGGAGAAAGAGAGAGAGAGGCACCCGGCGCTCTTCCTCCGCCGCGATGAGTGCATTTTTGAGGCCGGGGAAGGACGAAGTAGCTGAAGGAGATGAAGATGAAGAATGCTATTGTCATGAAAATGAGGATTAAGTATGGTGTACGGATGTTTGCGTGCAAATATAGCGGTCCCTCGATGGGTGCGTGGAGGGAAAAAGGCCTTTCACTGTCAGTGCAAAGCTGCCGTTCCGCAGAACATCACCAATTCGGCCGCTTTCGCGAGTGCTTCTGAACTGTAACGGGCCCTTTACCGTCGACCTCCGATTTCGAAAAAAATTTTTTTTGGTCGAGAACCAAGGGTAAGGAGTTTTGTAGAAAACCGGTCGGAAGTTATACTTCTTTGTCGTTAATTAATTAATTAATTATAATCGCGTATTACGTTGCGTACCTTTGCACTTTAAAAAAATCTAATTTTGGCGTCTCCCCACCGTTCGCCTATTCCGCAATTTACATAGTAGACGGGTCCCGAAAAAAAAAACCGTATAAAACGAAAACAAGGCAAAATATACATAAGTTGGTCGATTATTTACTAATTTTTTTAGTGCAGCCTTTCATCAAAAAAAATACTACCTATGTGGGAGAAACTGTTGTACCTTGGTCCCTTCGAACCTAGGGCGAATTAAATTTTTTTTTAATTATGCGGGCCTTCGTGACCCACAATCTTCGATATGTCAAAGGTCGCACTGACCGACATCAATGTAAACCGAGCAAATGTACTTTGATCAATCGAAAAAAAGTAAGTTTTTTTAAATATTTTTTTTTTACTTAAATATATAACAAATGACTCATCGTAATCAAAAGATTATTTATTGACGTTTTGCATAGTGGTAGTCTAATTTTATTTTTGTGTTCTAAACGTCGAGGGGTCGGTGTGTTGTACCTCGGTAGTCGTCAATAGGTTGTACCTTGGCTCCACGATCAACGTGCAATAAATAAAAATTATTTTTTTTATTATTTTGCTTCAGATAATATGGCACGCAAGTCTAACGAAAAATTAATTTTTTTAAGTTTTTGCAAAGCTAATTATTTTAATTATGTAAAATTTTAGTGTACGCGAAAAGTTTTGTTAATTTTTGAAACAATTTTAGTGTCATCTCAAAGAAGAACATTAGTAGCACTTATAATCCAAAAATAAATAATAAATGTACGGTTTTCATGGGACAATGACCTTTTTATTTTGCTTAATATGGATAGGGCCAAGGTACAACACCCCATAGATTCACTAATTTTTAAATATTCTAGCAATTTGAAAAAACGGTTGCTAATACTTTCAAATGTTTTACGATGGGTATCTTACTAGTTCCCCAAAACGGTACCATTCATTTTATCAACAAATCTTTACATATGCAATTTAAAAAATACAAATGAAAAAAGGGCCAAGGTACAATAGGTTCTCCTATCATATAAACGTATGTATATATAATTCTTAAGAATGTATAAGCGCTTTTTAGTTCTATTTTTCATTGAAATTAATGACTGAATTGAGCAATATTTTCTATTTTAATTATACTTTGTCAATTATGGTTTATTTTGCGTTTAATTGCTATTGATATAAAAATTAATTTAAATTGCGCTTAAAATGGATTTATTGAAGGTATATATTTTTTTACATTGGTTTCTTTTCAGTTTATACTGAACTATGTTAATTTGGGTTTAATTCACGTTTAAAATTCGATTTTTTCGCACAATTTCCATTTAAAACCAGAATTTAAAAAAAAAATTTGTGTTTTAGGTCCTTTTCTTTAAACTAAAAGAAAGACAACAACGAGAATTTATTAAAACTAAATTTTAACAAAGTCAAATGCAAATCCGAATTTCCCTTCGAATTTTCTCAACGTTATTTATTTTTCAGTTTTATCCCACGCTAAAAAAAAGCCAAAGATTTTGAATCTCTAAAAGTTTTTACAAACAATAAATTTTTAAGACGAAATTCGACAATTTTTTCAACGAAATTTACTTAAAAAAATTTAATAGGGCGTTATTTCCGACGGCTTCGAATAATTGCGTAATAAACCCCAATTAAACAATTTAAATGTTGAAAAAAAACTAATTTTAAACGTGAGTTAAACCCAACCTATAAATAATCCAGTATTGAACTGAAAAGAAACCAATACAAAAAAAATAGATGCAATTTAAATTAATTTTCGAATAAAAAATAAATTTGGTTAAAAAATTCGTACGGTTTAAAAATTTATAAAACCAAAAACCGTGTATAATAATTGTGGTTTTAAATAAATAAATTAAATTTTAATTCGATAAATAAAAATCAAAATTTTCGTTAAAAATTAGAAAAAGTGGAAGATAATTGTAAATGATTTTCTACATAATTTTTTAATTAAATAACACTTTCGCTAAGATAAAGTCATATTTAATAAACAGTTTTACTAAAAAACAAATTTTTTACAGAAAATTAAACCGGTGGAAGTTCTAGTTCTTTGGCGCAACTAAATTTATATGGCTAAATTCAATAAATAAGAGGATGCGCGCGTTCGAGCGAAAAGTGGCACATTTCCGAGCGAGGGAGGCAAATGAAGCGCGACGCGGAGCGGCGCGCTTCATTTTCCCGAGATCGGAATGTGCCACTTTGAGCTCGAATGTGCGCACTCGGTTTTAAGCACGATTCAAGCCGATAAATTAGACGAAAAATCAGTTGAATAATTTTAATCGGTCCCTCTCGCTTGCACCGACAATATTTTCGTATCTTTTCGCTCCCTTCCACTCATTTGCTATGGTAAATACATTTTACGCACATAGAATCGATATTTACAACAATAAATTTAGATTTTTAATTTGCAAGTGCAAAAAATAAGTAGAAAAATTCAATAAATACGAGGATGCGCGTGTTCGAGCGAAAAGTGGCACATTTCCGAGCGAGGGAGGCAAATGAAGCGCGACGCGGAGCGGCGCGCTTCATTTTCCCGAGATCGGAATGTGCCACTTTGAGCTCGAACGTGCGCACTCGGTTTTAAGCACGATTCACAATAATTCAAGCCGATAAATTAGACGAAAAATCAGTTGAATAATTTTAATCGGTCCCTCTCGCTTGCACCGACAATATTTTCGTATCTTTTCGCTCCCTTCCACTCATTTGCTATGGTAAATACATTTTCGAACATAAATCGATATTTATAACAATAAATTAAGATTTTTATTTGCAAGTGCAAAATTAAGTAGAAAATTCAATAAATACGAGGATGCGCGTTCGAGCGAAAAGTGGCACATTTCCGAGCGAGGAGGCAAATGAAGCGCGACGCGGAGCGGCGCGCTTCATTTTCCGAGATCGGAATGTGCCACTTTGAGCTCGAATGTGCGCACTCGGTTTTAAGCACGATTAAAAAAGCCGATAAATTAGACGAAAAATCAGTTGAATAATTTTAATCGGTCCCTCTCGCTTGCACCGACAATATTTTCGTATCTTTTCGCTCCCTTCCACTCATTTGCTATGGTAAATACATTTTTCGAACATATAATCGATATTTATACACTAAATTAAGATTTTTGATTTGCAAGTGCGCAATTAAGTAGAACAAATTCAATAAATACGAGGATGCGCGCGTTCGAGCGAAAAGTGGCACATTTCCGAGCGAGGGAGGCAAATGAAGCGCGACGCGGAGCGGCGCGCTTCATTTTCCCGAGATCGGAATGTGCCACTTTGAGCTCGAATGTGCGCACTCGGTTTTAAGCACGATTCAAGCCGATAAATTAGACGAAAAATCAGTTGAATAATTTTAATCGGTCCCTCTCGCTTGCACCGACAATATTTTCGTATCTTTTCGCTCCCTTCCACTCATTTGCTACGGTAAATACATTTTTCGCACATAGAATCGATATTTACAACAATAAATTTAGATTTTTAATTTGCAAGTGCACAAATAAGTAGAACAATTCAATAAATACGAGGATGCGCGCGTTCGAGCGAAAAGTGGCACATTTCCGAGCGAGGGAGGCAAATGAAGCGCGACGCGGAGCGGCGCGCTTCATTTTCCCGAGATCGGAATGTGCCACTTCGAGCTCGAACGTGCGCACTCGGTTTTAAGCACGATTCGCAATAATTACAGTCGAACCTCGATAACTCGAATACTCTTTGTCTCCCTTCAACTTCGACTTATCGAGGTTCGACTGTAATTTACTTTCTTAGACGGCTAACTTCGTCCTGCCGAATTTTGCGTTAGTTACGCGCGCGCGCAACTTCCGTCGCCCGCTCAACTTTTTAAAACGACTCTCGAAAAAATATTAATTTAAAAAAAACGCCTAATTTCCATAATTTCCTAATTTATTTCGAACGCCTCGTGCCCCCTACGTGGACGAAATTAATTAAGGAACAACCGAAATTAATTAAGTTTGGAGAAGTTTCGAGAAACGCGCGCGCGGTGTGGTTTCCATTTTCGACATAAAAGTTGCGGTCGCGCGTTTCGAGGAGGTCGAAGAGCGATTGCGTCGTCGACGTTTAAATTTTTCTCTTTTTTAATAAAAAAAAAAATGCGACTTTGGACCGTGATCGTTCGCAGATTTGGGCGATAAATTGTGGCCGAAGAAGCGGCCGCAGGCTGTTGCCTCACGTGAAATTTTTTTTTGACGAAAACGGTAGCCGAGGAAGTTGCAGAAATTGGTTTCTGCGAAAACGGATTTCGCTTAAACAATTTGTAAAGTGCACGCGGAAAGTTGGGTTTTATTAAAGAGGTCAGAGAAAAAAGCGACTTGGACGCGGATTCTTTCCAGATATTGGCATTACCAATTGTGGCACGGTATAAGCGGCGATTGCATAAACGTGAAATTGTATTTAACGAAAATCTTTGTACATTTTAAGTTGACTTTTAGAAATTGGTAATTCTACTTTAAAACGGCAATTTCGCTGACGAATTTGCTTAAAGTGCCGCGAAAGTTGGGTTTTTTAAAAGTCTGAAAAATAATTTAAAGTTGATTTCATAATTAATTTTTAACCCATTTATAAAATAATTAAAATACCAAATTAATAAGGTTCAAAGTGTGTAGAGTAAACGTGACCATTAGTTTATTATTGTAATAAAATTCCTTGAGATACATTGTTGTGACTTTTAAAAATTTAATTCTAACTTTAAAATTTTACTTTGCCCCGCAATTTGCGCTGACGGATTGCTTAAATCGTTTAAAGTAGGTTTTACTCGGGTTTACTTCCAGTTCTGGAATAAATCGAATTTAAATTGGATTTATTTTTTGTTTAACCCATTTTAAAAAAATTAAAATGACAGAAATTAAAAGTACCAAAAATGTGCGATAAAAGTAAAAGTGTACCATTAGATTCTATTATCTGTTGGAATAGAAATTCAAAATACATTGTTTTTTGATTTCATAAATAATTGGGCCGTTACTTTTCTATTTTAAGAGAGTTTTCTTTTTTTTTCTTTTGCAATCAAAAAGATTTTCGTGCTTAAATCGTTTAAGATATGTTTTACTCGGGTTTACTTCAAGTTCTGGAATAAATCAAATTTAAATTTGCTTTATTTTTAGCTTGACCCATTTTAAACAAATGAAAATAATGGAAATTAAAAGTACCAAAAAATTTGCAATAAAAATAAAAGGGCTCCATTAGATCTTAATATTTGTTGCAACAAAAAATCAAAATACATTGTTTTTTGATTTTATAAATAATTGTGTCGTTACTTTTCTATTTTAAAAGAGTTTTCTTCTTTTTCTTTTGCAATCAAAAAAATTTTCAAAAAACTTCTTGCTTAAATGGTTTAAGACATGTTTTACTCGGGTTTACTTCAAGTTCTGGAATAAATCAAATTTAAATCCGCTTTATTTTTAGCTTAACCCATTTTAAACAAATGAAAATAATGGAAATTAAAAAGTATCAAAAAATTTGCAATAAAAATAAAAGGGCGCCATTAGATTTTAATATTTGGTGAATTAAAAAAATCAAAATACATTGTTTTCAGATTTTATAAATAATTGGGTCGTTACTTTTCTATTTTGAAAGCCTTTTCTTCTTTTTCTTTTGCAATCAAAAAAATTTTCAAAAAGTTCCTTGCTTAAATCGTTTAAAATATGTTTTACTCGGGTTTACTTCAAATTCTGAAATAAATCAAATTTAAATTTGCTTTATTTTAGCTTAACCCATTTTAAACAAATGAAATAATGGAAATTAAAAAGTCTCAAAAATCTGCAATAAAAATAAAAGGGCGCCATTAGATTTTAATATTTGGTGAATTAAAAAAATCAAAATACATTGTTTTCAGATTTTATAAATAATTGGGTCGTTACTTTTCTATTTTGAAAGCCTTTTCTTCTTTTTCTTTTGCAATCAAAAAAATTTTCAAAAAGTTCCTTGCTTAAATCGTTTAAAATATGTTTTACTCGGGTTTACTTCAAATTCTGAAATAAATCAAATTTAAATTTGCTTTATTTTTAGCTTGGCCCATTTTAAACAAATGAAAATAATGGAAATTAAAAAGTACCAAAAAATCTGCAATAAAAATAAAAGGGCTCCATTAGATCTTAATATTTGTTGCAACAAAAAATCAAAATACATTGTTTTCTGATTTTATAAATAATTGGGTCATTACTTTTCTATTTTAAAAAAGTTTTCTTCTTTTTCTTTTGCAATCAAAAAAATTTTCAAAGAATTTCTTGCTTAAATCGTTTAAGATATGTTTTACTTGGGTTTACTTCAAGTTCTGGAATAAATCAAATTGAAATTCCCTTTATTTTTCGCTTAACTCATTTTAAACAAATTTAAATAACGGAAATTAAAAAAGTCTCAAAAAATCTGCAATAAAAGTAAAAAGGCTCCATTAGATTTTAATATTAGTTGAAATAAAAAATCAAAATACATTGTTTTCAGATTTTATAAATAATTGTGTCGTTACTTTTCTATTTTAAAAGAGTTTTCTTCTTTTTCTTTTGCAATCAAAAAATTTTTCAAAAAGTTCCTTGCTTAAATCGTTTAAAATATGTTTTACTCGGGTTTACTTCAAATTCTGAAATAAATCAAATTTAAATTTGCTTTATTTTTAGCTTGGCCCATTTTAAACAAATGAAAATAATAGAAATTAAAAAGTACCAAAAAATCTGCAATAAAAATAAAAGAGGTCCATTAGATTTTAATATTTGTTGCAACAAAAAATCAAAATACATTGTTTTCTGTTTTATAAATAATTGTGTCGTTAACTTTTCTATTTTAAAAGAGTTTTATTTTTTTTCTTTCTCAATCGAAATAATATTCAAAGAAAATTCGGAATAAATCGAATTTAAATCAGTTGAATAATTTCGCTCGTTCCCTCTCGCTCGCACCGCCTAAAATGGCGTATCTTTTCGCTCCCTTCCACTCATTTGCTATGGTCAATACATTTCCCGAACATAGAACGACATTAACCAAACTAAATTTAAAGTTTTTTAATTAACAGTTACAGAACCGTATCCAGTGCAAAAATGTACATTTAAATGAAAATTTTTGCGTACCAAACAAATCCAAATTCGCCACCATGGAAACCGCACAAACCATCAAAATCCGCGACCACAACCGATCGCAGCCAACCGAAAACACTTAGACGCCCGAAAAACGCATCCCCTCTCGAAAAACCAAAAAAAACAAAAAAACAAACGTCTGCCGTTCAATTGAAACCAAAAAAAAACAACGTATCCGTTTCAGTTTTTCAGAACTCGTCGCGCTTACGCGTTACAAATCGTCTACGAAAAAAAAACAAACAAATAAACAGCCGCGAAACTTCCCAGCCGCACTTTCGAGAAATTAACCCGAAAATTTTTGTTCGCAGCCGAACCGGAAGTCTCTGGAGTGTGGACCATCGCCTCTCCCGGATCCAATGAAATCGAAAGAGCAAGCGCTTAATCGAAGGAAAAACCGCACAGATTGGATCTAGATAGGCGAAGGAAAAAACGGGGAGCAATCTTTGAAAAAAAAAAACAAACAGAGTGAGTATTACTGCTGAGATTGAAAAAAAAAACCAAGGGGAACACGTGTGTTTATTTTCCGGTCCATTTTCCGAAACGTGCAGAACGGAGCGAGCAGAGAGAGAGAGAGATCCCGGATCGACCGATTCGACGAGCGTGCGAGCGAGTGAGCGAGCGAGCGTGCGGAGGCAAAAATCGGTAAAATTCCAATTTAGCAATAGATTGAGGGATTTACTCATCATCGACTCGGCTGAGTAAGGAGCAGGCGGCGGAGATAAGAATCCGGCAAACATGTTTGCGATTATGCAGATCGACAACGACGTTAGTGGCCGCGAGTTTCGCAGGAAAATGCGCGCTAAATGTGAATTCATCTGCAAGTACTGCCAACGCCGCTTCACCAAATCCTACAATCTGATGATCCACGAGAGGACCCACAAGAGCCCCGAGCTCACCTTCAGCTGCGAGGTCTGCGGCAAGAGCTTCAAACGGCAGGACAACCTCAAGCAGCACAGGTACGTACTCCCCGAGTTGCGGGAAAAAAATTTTCGTTCGCCCGCGTTCGGGCGCCGCCCCAAAAACGCAATTTTCGGCGATGATTTCAGCGGTTTTTGTCGGAAATTTTTCGAGTCGCGTGTGTAGGCCGCCGCGCTCGCTTTTACGTCCTTGGTTTGACCCCACCTTGAGTTTTGTTCACCTTTTTGTTGTCTTTTATTAATTTTTAGTTGTGTGTGTCAATGGCTCGGTAAATGAGAATATATGCAAAAATCTCGGGGCGCCTTTTTTTTTTCGTCGTCGTTTTAAAATCGACTCGCCTGATTCGTCACGAAAAAACTTATAAATGGCGTCCAAAGGCAAGCCTCTAATTTACTTTACGAAAGAAAAAAAAAACAGTACAAGGCTTAACTTTACGACCCGAGTGCATTTATTCACGTAATCCCTTTGACGGCGGCACTGAATTGTTTAAAAAAAAATTTTTCCGTGGAAAAGCCATAAAAGTCGATTGTGTTGACTTTTCCGTCCCTAATCCGCGCAATAAAAGCACCAAATCCGCCGCATTAATCCGCCGCGTTAATCCGGCGGCTCAATTCGAAATTAAACGAGCGCGCCAATCGCGACGCACCATTTCGAACGCAATAGCCGCGTTCGATTGGCGCGTTCGGCGCGTAACCGTGGCAACGCGATGTAAACGAGCCGGCGCGGCCGCCGCGTCGCGTTCCGACCGAATTTATCTTACGAGCCATCAAATTAGCGGGATTAAGACTTAAATTAATTATTAAGAAAAATTTACGAGAGGCCGTAAAAATTTTAACCTAAATTTAACGAGTTTTTTTTTGTGCATTAATGAAAGATGTGGCGTGGAATCTCGAAGGCGCGCATAGAACGTCGTCAGACCGTCTCGAATCGACTTTATTGCTAATAATAAATCGTCTTTAAGAACCGACCGCACGTCTTCGCTTGTGTCGTTTCGCTGGCGCGATTTGAATTCGGCGACTCGTCGCTAGGCGACCGCGTTTCGGCGTCGGACGTCGTTTTAACGCGGCCGACTGGATTAAATCGGCGTTTAACGTCGATTGATGCGAACGCGAAGCGAATGTGCGCGAAGCGGTTTGGCTAGTACATACAATACTGTGAATAAGTGTTTAGGAAATGCTTCCTAGAACAATTAAATCGGCAAAATAGTACAGTCAAACTAAGAAGTAATCAACACCCTAGAAACGGACCTACAGTAACCGTACTATTACGAGAGACAAAATCTAGCGCTAAAACCTAGAACTAAAGGTACTAAAATTACAAAGATCAATGTTAATTGTTTTTTAACCATGCAGCGCCAGATTTTGTCTCTTGGAATAGTACGTTTACTGTAGGTCTGTTTCTAGGGTGTTGATTACTTATTAGTTTGACTGTACATAAAGTGTGTTTATAGTATTAAAATTTGTTTATCATATGTTAGACGAATTATTCGTCTATACGATTTATTTATTTTGATTACAACTTAACTAAAAATGTTTACGAGCAAATAAAATCTGAAACACAAACACATTGAAAGAGGCTGTGAAAAAGTTCTTGGAAATCACAATGACCATTTCGTTAAAAATGTGCAAGCTACAATAAAAATGCAATATTATTATTTCAAAAATACACTTAGGGCTGTTTGGGTAAGGTAGATTGTTTTTGTAATTAAAGCGACGAGAAATATTTTCTCCAACTGTGTTAAAAAAAATAAAATGATTAATACCAACATTAATATTAGATCTCTTGTCATTTTTTATAGAAAAAAAGGAAAAACCCTTTTTTCAATAGCAGATATGTTTTAATTAAAATAAAGTAGAGTGCATGCTTATATGTTGCCATTACTTTAAAGAAGGTAATATTGAAGATAAACCACGTTGTGGGGGCCCTAAGATATTAATTACAAGTGACGAAAAATTCTCACTTAGAGAAATAGGGCAAATTCGCAGATTAACAACCATTGATTTTGTTTCAAAATTAAAACAATTTAATGGCAAGGAAGTAGATTCTTCGTTAATAAGAAAAAAAATTTTAATAATTATAATTCATGTGTTGCAAAAAGCAAATCACTACTAACTAAAGCAGTGTTTCCCAACGCGTGTCCCACGCCCCACATGGGGGAATTTAAAGGTTTAGGAGGGCAATATTCATTATTTAATTTGAAAACGTACTTGATTTTTAGTTATCTTCCTATTATATGTGTTGAAAATTTATTTATTGTTTTTTCTCAATAATTTCATAGTGACTTTTTCTAAAATCTAAATCTTGTGTCTTGAACAAGTTCTAATTAGGCTTCATTTATAGAATAAATTAATTTTTAAATATAAAATAAAAAAAACCGGTGCGTGCACTTATGTACGCGCATTAGAAGTTATACTTCTTTGGTGTGACTAAATTAAATATAACCACGTGCGAAGATAAGTTCAATAAATACGAGGATGTGCGCGTTCGAGCGAAAAGTGGCACATTTCCGAGCGAGGGAGGCAAATGAAGCGCGACGCGGAGCGGCGCGCTTCATTTTCCCGAGATCGGAATGTGCCACTTTGAGCTCGAATGCGCGCACTCGGTTTTAAGCACGATTCACAATAATTTAAGCCAAAAAATTAGACGAAAAATCAGTTGAACAATTTTAATCGGTCTCTCTCACTTGCACCGACAATATTTTCGTATCTTTTCGCTCCCTTCCACTCGTTTGCTATGGTAAATACATTATTCGAACATAAAATCGATATTTACTATATTAAATTAATTTTTTGATATAAAAAAAGTCAAGGATAAAGTAGACAAATCGAATAAGTACGAAGATGCGCGCGTTCGAGCGAAAAGTGGCACATTTCCGAGCGAGGGAGGCAAATGAAGCGCGACGCGGAGCGGCGCGCTTCATTTTCCCGAGATCGGAATGTGCCACTTTGAGCTCGAATGCGCGCACTCGGTTTTAAGCACGATTCACAATAATTTAAGCCAAAAAATTAGACGAAAAATCAGTTGAACAATTTTAATCGGTCTCTCTCACTTGCACCGACAATATTTTCGTATCTTTTCGCTCCCTTCCACTCGTTTGCTATGGTAAATACATTATTCGAACATAAAATCGATATATACTATATTAAATTAATTTTTTGATATAAAAAAAGTCATGGATAAAGTAGACAAATCGAATAAGTACGAAGATGCGCGCGTTTGAGCGAAAAGTGGCACATTTCCGAGCGAGGGAGGCAAATGAAGCGCGACGCGGAGCGGCGCGCTTCATTTTCCGAGATCGGAATGTGCCACTTTGAGCTCGAATGCGCGCACTCGGTTTTAAGCACGATTCACAATAATTTAAGCCAAAAAATTAGACGAAAAATTAGTTGAACAATTTTAATCGGTCTCTCTCACTTGCACCGACAATATTTTCGTATCTTTTCGCTCCCTTCCACTCGTTGCTATGGTAAATACATTATTCGAACATAAAATCGATATTTACTATATTAAATTAATTTTTTGATATAAAAAAAGTCAAGGATAAAGTAGACAAATCGAATAAGTACGAAGATGCGCGCGTTCGAGCGAAAAGTGGCACATTTCCGAGCGAGGGAGGCAAATGAAGCGCGACGCGGAGCGGCGCGCTTCATTTTCCCGAGATCGGAATGTGCCACTTTGAGCTCGAATGCGCGCACTCGGTTTTAAGCACGATTCACAATAATTTAAGCCAAAAAATTAGACGAAAAATTAGTTGAACAATTTTAATCGGTCTCTCTCACTTGCACCGACAATATTTTCGTATCTTTTCGCTCCCTTCCACTCGTTTGCTATGGTAAATACATTATTCGAACATAAAATCGATATTTACTATATTAAATTAATTTTTTGATATAAAAAAAGTCAAGGATAAAGTAGACAAATCGAATAAGTACGAAGATGCGCGCGTTCGAGCGAAAAGTGGCACATTTCCGAGCGAGGGAGGCAAATGAAGCGCGACGCGGAGCGGCGCGCTTCGTTTTCCCGAGATCGGAATGTGCCACTTTGAGCTCGAACGTGCGCACTCGGTTTTAAGCCTCATTCACAAGTATTAATATACTTTCTTACTTCAATTGTCGAATTTTCGTTTGCAGTGCTAATATTTTACTCTCAAAGCGCCAAAAGAAGTATAACTTCAAAAATATTTATGTTATATAAGAGGGCATTTAAATTAAAGGTGGGGCATATCAAAAAAAAGGTTGTGAAACACTGAACTAAAGTATATAGAAACAAGAGGCTGGAATTTGCTAAAACAATACGTAAATAAATATATCAAATTTTGGAAAAAAGTTATTGCTATAGACAAAAGTAGACAAAGAGTAAGAAAAAAATTAAATACTGCCCTAAATTTAAAAAATATTAGCATAGAGCTAAGAACGTTATGGTGGGGGGCTTTTTGAATTACAATGGGGTTGGTAATTTAGTTTAATAAACGAAATACTTCATAAATATGATTATCTGACTATTTGGAAAAAAAAATGTAAATCATCGGCCCTAAGACTAGGCATTCAAGAGGTTTTTAAAATTTTTCCAAATTAATGATCTCAAGCATAAAGCTCGGAAAGTTGGAATGGGGTTGTTATATAATTGCTCACATGCACTCAGAATACAGATCTTAACCCCATCGAGCATCTTTGGATTAATTTTGAAAAAAAATTCGAAAATATAATAATCAAACAGGCATTGTAAACCTTAAAACATTTATAGAAAAGAATGAAATAAAATATCTAATTTTATTACTAAAAAATTGGAAAAAATCCATATTAAAACGATTAAGGGATGCAATTAAACATAAGGGATATCGCACTAAGCATTAGGTAAAATTTTGCAAAATTTTGAAAAATTATTCACTAATTTTTATACAATTTTAGAAGAGAACAACGTAGATTTCCAAAAACTTTTTCACACGTGTTCAAGCAGCACTTAAACTTTATATTTAATTTTTGCAATAATAGTTTAATAATTTGTTTAAATTATTAGTGTAATATGTTTAATAGGGTGGAGCAAAAAAAAATGTTTTAGCCTGGAGCTAGAATTTGTAGCTAATCAAAAATAAAAGCTTTTGAAAAAAAAATTTACTCAACATCTTGAGGTACCCCCCTGATTTTTTAAATTAAATTCAAGTTAAAAAAGGTTCCAGAAGCTGGAAACTGTCCTCTTTCTTGCCCATTAATAATTATTAACTTAAAAAAAATTCTATCGCCATTATTGCAGTTTTCAAAAAAATTCCGAAACAATAACATACTTTTCTTAGGCATTAAAGTGAATTTTGAGTTAGAAACGATTAAATTTGTTTATTTTACATAAATTTGAAAATTACAAGCCAAAAAAATTTTTTTTTTCTTTCAAAAGGATTTTAACTTTAATTTAATTTAAAAAATCAGTGGGCCACCTCAAGATGTTGAGTAAAAAAAATTCTTTTTTATAAACTACAAAAAGAAAATTTTTTTTTCGCTCCAACCTAATGTTTAATATTGTTAACCCATCAATATATGAGTGATTCTACGATAACAGGTAATGTGTACGGAAATCATTATAAAATAGCTTTTTGTTCTACGTGTTGTCATTTTATGCAATAAATCACAGCATCTTAATGTATTTTATAAATAGCATTACGATTTAATGCCCAATTAAAGTACATTTTCCTGAAATTTCATGTTTAAGTCTGAAAAAGTCACTACCCTGCCTGACCCCATATGGTTTTTAGTTAAACATGAAAACAATTGCCACATTAAAGTATATTTAGCACAAATTTAAACAAGGTATACTTAGTTATTATAAAGAAAACGTATAACAATATTTGTTTCTTTTCAATAATTTTCAACCTTCATTTTTTCATTTTTTTTGTGTATCTAGCTTGGCATTCTCTATGGTTACAAAACCCCTTATTGTAGAATCACCCATATAATAAGAATATATTTTTAAATTATTTTTTATTGGCGTTTTTCTAACTGGATTTGTAATTTCCATTTACTTCTTCACAGTATTGTATGCAATTTAAAAAAAAAATTCAATTGAAATAAGGCCCAAGGTACAACACGTTCCTCTATACTTCTTTGGCATAACTAAATTTAATATAACCACGCGCAAAAATCAATATAAATAAATTCGATAAATACGAGGATGCGCGCGTTCGAGCGAAAAGTGGCACATTTCCGAGCGAGGGAGGCAAATGAAGCGCGACGCGGAGCGGCGCGCTTCATTTTCCCGAGATCGGAATGTGCCACTTTGAGCTCGAACCTGCGCACTCGGCTTTAAGCACGATTCACAACATTTTAGGCCAATAAAATGAATTTAATCGGTCTCTCTCACTTGCACCGACGATATCATCGCATCTTTCCGCTCCCTTCCACTCATTTGCTACGGTAAATACATTTTTCGAACATAAAATCGATATTTGCCTAATTTAATTTAACTTTTTGATTTGTAATAGCGGAGGATAAAGTAAAAAAATCGAATAAATACGAAGATGCGCGCGTTCGAGCGAAAAGTGGCACATTTCCGAGCGAGGGAGGCAAATGAAGCGCGACGCGGAGCGGCGCGCTTCATTTTCCCGAGATCGGAAATGTGCCACTTTGAGCTCGAACGCGCGCACTCGGTTTTAAGCGCGATTCACAATAATTTATTTACTTTCAACTGCCGACTTTTTGATAAAAATGCGCGCGCAACTGCCTGGAACGGACGGCTTTACTGTTCAATTTGCGGTACGTGTGCGCGCGCAACTATCACAGTATTGTATACTACATAAAAAGACAATATGCCCAAAATTCGGTTTGTGGACAGCGGGCCCGTGCGACCGACTCGAAATTTGGAACGAAGGCGCGCGGCCCTAAACGACGACGCACGGTCAAAAAAAAAACTAGTTTTATTTGTTTTACATTAAAAAAGACAATCAATTCTGTTTTGTGTTTTGTATATATTTTTGTGTGACTGTCTAATATGAACTTGGTGTATTTTAGATGTAGTCAGTGCATTTGGCGGTGAAGGGGGGACCAAGGGCAAAACGGGACCATTCCGGTCCTGTCTTCCTTTTATGCAATGTAAGATACTCTTTCACACACTAATTTTTAACAAAGAATAACACACTTGTGGGCACTGAGCCTTCTATGGGGCCTGACTACTAACGCTTTTTTTAATTTGTTTTTTACGTTTTTGTTTTTTTTTTCTTCTGCGGAATTTAGATCATCGCGCGAAATTTTTTGTAATCATTGTACGCCGCTTTATTTTTGTCGCTGGAGACCATTGTGGCCGACTGATTTACCTTTTGTTTTTGCAGAACTATTCATTATCCATCTTCGACGACCACAACATGCAACTGCTTTACAAGATACTAGCTTCGAATTAAATTTTTTTAACTTGTTTTTTTTTCCTCCGTAACAGTATTCTCGCCATTAGTTTTTATTTAATTCCACTTTAATTTATGTACGCCGTTTTTTTTTTTTAATTAATTAATTTAAACAAATTAGACGAGTTATTGCATATAGATTTGTTTTGTAAATATTTTTTTCACGATTTTTCTAGTTGTAATTTTTTTTTTTAATTAATCGAATTTGGCATTATTCTTTTTTGCGAGCGCGCGTCGAAGATTTATTTTTTTAGTGTTTTTTTTTTCTTTAGTGCTTTTAATAACAGCTATTTTATTATTATTATTATTATTATTTTAATGGGCAGTCTATTCCACGAAAGTTACGCAGTGTAAAGACTAAGTAATATCTAGTCTATAAGTAACTTAAAAAAAAAATTGATTTTTGTGTGTGTGCAATAATGTTTTTTCTTAGAAAAATTAAAATCGTATTTCGAAACGCGAGGTTTTTATTATTTTTTTTTTGTGTAAATAATACAAGTCGGAAGACACTTATTGTCGAGAGAATGATTATTTTTCTTTTTAAAATAAGATTTTGTTCGTTTTCTTTTTTTTTTTTTTAATTGGGGGCTCCGTAGTTTTTGTGCGGCAAAAGGGTACGGGAGCCGACTTTGATTCTTATGTTAGTTGCTAAGTTCGATGCAATATTAAATTTTATTTATTATTTTATTTTGTGTTTGTTTTGTATTTTGTATTGATTAATGTAATAGAGTGCATTTTTTTTGTACATTTTGCTTATAGATTAAAAAAATACATGGAATAGATACTATTAGTGATTTTTTTTTAGTTTAATAAATTTTTCTGCGTTCGAATTTTATTTGTTTTACCTACACGAACGGGGGAAGATGGCGGCATTGACGGAGACGAAACTTGGTACAGGATTTTTTTGGAAATTTTTAAATTGTTTTTAAACGGGGGGCGCAAAATAATTAACAAAAAGTTCATGTTTTTTTTAATTTAAAAATGTTCTGTATTATTTTATGAAATACACCTACCCCTCTATTTACACGATTTACGGTTCACAAAAAATTAAAAATTAAAATTAATTAAAACATATTTTGGTTCTGTAAATTTTAATTTCAAAAATTTCGTAAATTTAAAATAGATGATTAATTGTGAATCGTGCTTAAAACCGAGTGTGCACATTCGAGCTCAAAGTGGCACATTCCGATCTCGGGAAAATGAAGCGCGCCGCTCCGCGTCGCGCTTCATTTGCCTCCCTCGCTCGGAAATGTGCCACTTTTCGCTCGAATGCGCACATCCTCGTATTTATTGCATTTGTTTACTTTATACTTCCCACTTTTAAATTATTTAAATTTAATTTAGTAAATATCGATTTTATTTTCGAAAAATGTATTTACCATAGCAAATGAGTGGAAGGGAGCGAAAAGATACGAAAATCTAGTCAGTGGGAGTGAGAGGGACCGATTAAAATTATTCTATTAATTTCGCGTCTAATTTATTGACCTAAATGATTTTTTCAAGGGGGGGGGGCAGTAACATATAGTGCAAAAACCGTTGCATTACTATTAAATCTTTTGTTAAAAGAATTTTGAAAATCATAAAGTTATATATTTTCTAAATTAAAATATTTTGAAAATTAAACAACGGTATTTTGGGCAGTAATTTTTTGGAAAAATTTTGAACAAACTTCCGTAGGGCTTTTGTGCTAAATTATATAGGTCAAAAATATGAGAAATCTAGTTTTAAGCCTCCTGTTACGATATTTCCAAATTTAAATCGACAGCGCCGAATTTTAGTTGGAAAAGGGCAAATTTTAAAAATCCCGATCATCCCCTATAAATTTTTAATTAAAACAAACTAGCCTTAATTAATCTTTAACCTTGTTTTAAAAAATAGTCTCAAGATAATAATTTTGGGTTCTTTGCTTTAAGTTACTAAAAATCAAAAATTCGATTTTTTAGAAAACTGAAAGCGAAAATTTTTGAAATTAAACTTATTTATTTTTTTATTATATTTTATGGTAAAAAATGGGATGGACTTTGAATATGCAAATTTTTAAAAAATATTATTACAAAATTTCCAAAATTTAAGTCAAAATCCTCCAAAACGTAAAACTATTTCTTCAATCTTTAATTTCTCAAAAGATTAACAGTGGCCCTCTTATTAATTGTAGAAAAAAATCTGAGGATTCTGATTTTGTGTTGTTTGGTGCAAAATTCTTAAAAATAACAGAACCAAAACTGTTTCAAGTCGACGAAGTGCTAATTTTTAAAATAAATTCTTTAAAACTTTTTTCGATTAAAAAAAAAAAGAAAAAAATCCTTCTAGAATAAAAATTTAATAACCTTTACTTATAAAATCAAAAATTTTGTTTTTTTTATTCCAACAGAAAATAAAATCTAACGCAACCCTCTTACTTTTTTTACAGATTTTTTGGTACCTTGTTAATTTAGCTCATTTTAATTTCTTTAAATCTTAAAATTCGAAAAATATTAAGTTATCTGGAATTCGCCCTACGAAAATTTCTACGTCGTCAACTGCAATTTTCTCAAAACTCAATTTATTACGTTTACGACCTTAAATTATGCACAAAAGGCCAAGGACTACGAATCTGTGTCACTTTTAACGACACCTTCACGAATAACCGACTTAAACCTTATTTAAAAAAAAAAACAAATCAGAAATCTTTCAAAATTTTCTCAAAACACCCAAAACGCACCCAAATCCCATTTTTTCGACTTAATTTCGCATCAAAAACTCTCAAAAATAAAAAACTCCTACGATTTTCGACGGCCACTCACCGAAGAACAAAAACGAGAAAAAAACGCACCAAAAAAAATCAAAAGAGCCTTTCAAAATACCCGAAAACTTTTCCACCTTAATTAAACGCAAGAATCGGCCCCTTTCGGCCGCAAAAAAGCGTTACGCAATTAAAAAAGAAAGCGTCACGAGCCACCTCGAGTCGAAAAAAAAAAGCGATTCGAAACCGAAAAATACGGAAATTGAGGGTGAACCCATTTGACCGGAGGCCGAAACGTAGTCCGTAGGAACGCGCAAAAAAGATCTCTCGGTAGCTGCTGCGTCCGAGGCTTTCACCGTTAATCTGTGTTATTACGCGGCGGGGCTTTTTTTTCCGAAATCGTGTGTAACAAAGATTGCATTGATCACACGGTGTAATTTCGCTACTTACGTTGTTTGGAGGGCATTCGTTATTCCGCAAGAGGTTTTTGCATACGCGTACATAAATATCCGAGGTATTTGCCGAGGCTTATAAAAACATTGATCTTTTAATGGTTAGAAGGTCGTCCCCATGTTAAACGGCGACCATTTAGCGATTTATTATTATTATAATATTAATAAAGAAAAGAGGGCTTTATTATGAACAGGTCGTGACGCTACTTCTTCGGGATAATTACTAATTACTTATGCCGGGGCAGGCCATGAGAATTCTATTTTTACAATTCAGAAGCTCGATGCAATCAAGTTTTTTTTTCTTTTTTTTTTGCAATTTTCTGTGTAAGTATGCAAATTTTCCGACCGTGAAGCTTTTTTATTAGCTCGGCGTGATTGTACGATTTTTTTTTCGAATTAAAATTACTAATTAAAACGACGAGTGACGTCACGACCGCTCTATTACGCTTTGAAAGGGAAAGAATCGGTGGGACCGTTGGCAACCCTTGAATGGCGAGCGTGGCGACGCCGCCCGTTCGACCTAACCTCGAAAAAATGCGACCGCGTTGCACTTGGAGCGCGACCGAATACGTGGGGAGTCGGATTTCGGGTTCAAAGTTAAAAATTTCATAATAACAAAATTCAAAAAGGATGTAAAAGTAATTTAACAACGCCTACAAACTATTTCTAATTTATTGCCCACTAATCATACGAACATCAACAATCTTTTATATGGACAATAAATTTTTCCGGATAACATTTTTGTTGGTTTTCGCCCGTTTCGTTTTTGTTTTTTTCGTTTCGTCTTTCTTCTATCTCGAAAAAAAATTTATTATTTATGTTCCTTTTTCGGCGTTTAACTTTCGAATTGGCTCAATAAAAGTCGCGTCCGTGGGCATTTTAATAAGTCGAAATCTGCATATTTATAACATAATCGAAATTAAATAAATGTTAACAAGCCGAAATTGATTGTTTATAAAAATTAGCCGACTTTATTGCGATTCGGAAAACCTCGAAATTTGTTTCTTGGGAAACCTTTAAAAAAAATCGATTAAACTTTTTTTTATCGGTCGAAAAAAGCCAAATCGGTAGAGCGAATCCAAAAAGTAAATTTCGTTTTTTTATTTTTTCTAATTACAGTCGAACTTCCATAGGTCGAACGCTGATAAGCCAAATTTTTGATAGCTCGAACTAGAACCAGTTTCCCTAGGACTTGCCTATCTCAACGTTAATATTTTTATGTCAATAACTCGAAATTTAATAAATCGAATTATTTAATTAGTCGAAGCGTTTTACAATTCATTAAATTCAAGTTTCTATTAGTAAATAAGTCGATAACTCGAAGTTAAATTTTACGACTTTTCTAAAAATTTCTCTACCTGAGAAAGGATTAACGACGGCTTGGTTTGGTGTTATTGATGCTTTAAAAGCTCTATTGTTAACTACGAATAAAAGGTTTATACTACAAGAATGTTTTGACGGCGGCACTTCAATTGGATTTAAAAACTAATTTATGTTTAAATGCCTTATGAACAGTTATAAATTTTTGAGATGGTTTTACCGTTTATTTTACAAAAAAAGAAACTATTTTTGCATTTTAGTTTTCAATTTGCTAGTTATTCGTCGACTACGAAGACTAACAAATGTGTTTTACGTTCTTTATAGTTTGTAACAGAGTATAACAGAAAATCTAAAAAAGTTTAATATTTTTTCTAAAATTATTTACGTATTAACATGGAGTGTAAACGAAAATTAAAAAGTTTAACCATAAGGAGAAAATTAATCTTATAAAGAAGTGGAACGTGGGCTCAAAAAAAAAAGGATATAGCTAAAGATTTTGGTATTCCCGCAAACACTTTATCAACCATTTTAAAAAACAGAGACCTAATTGTAGCTGCTGAAGATACAAATGACAAATGTCAACGTTGATAAAGATTTGGAAGTTGCTGAAATTCCTAGCGATGAAAGCATTATAAGTAAAGTGCTAGAAGAAAATAAGAAAAACTGTGAAAGTGAAAGTGAATATGAAAGTGATACAGATGTTACAGTAAACATCCCTTCAACAACTCAAGTTTACAATGCAATAGATACTATTTCTCTATTCTTATGTGCTCAAGAAGATGTTCTTACAGATATATTATTATCGGTAAGAGAATTGGAAAAATTTGTAGAAACGCAACATTTTGGAGCAATGAAGCAAAAGACAATTTTAGATTACTTTGAATTTAACAGTAAATAATATGTAAATAACTGTATTTTTTAGGATCTTAATAAAAATAAATAATGTTAATGATTGTAGATCAATTTTGGTTATTTTCTATAGCAAATGAATGATATATATATACGGAAGCATTTAACTGAACTTCTTTTGGTAACTCGCGTTTTTGATAAGACGAATTATTTTTGCTGTCCCTTCGACTTCGACTTATCGAGGTTCGACTGTACTTACTAAATTAAATTAATTTTTTGATATAAAAAAGCGAAGAATAAAGTAGACAAATCGACCAAGTACGAAGATGTGCGCGTTCGAGCGAAAAGTGGCACATTTCCGAGCGAGGGAGGCAAATGAAGCGCGACGCGGAGCGGCGCGCTTCATTTTCCCGAGATCGGAATGTGCCACTTTGAGCTCGAACGCGCACACTCGGTTTTAAGCACGATTCACAATAATTTGCGCTAATAGAATAGACGAAAAAGCAGTTGGATAATTTCGATCGTTCCCTCTCACTCGCACCGACGAGATTGTCGTATGTTTTCGCTCTCTTCCACTCATTTGCTATGGTAAATACATTTTTCGAACATAAAATCGATATTTACTAAATTAAATTAATTTTTTAATATAAAAAAGCGAAAGAAAAAGTAGATAAATCGACCAAGTACGAAGATGTGCACGTTCGAGCGAAAAGTGGCACATTTCCGAGCGAGGGAGGCAAATGAAGCGCGACGCGGAGCGGCGCGCTTCATTTTCCCGAGATCGGAATGTGCCACTTTGAGCTCGAACGTGCACACTCGGTTTTAAGCACGATTCACAATTATTTACGCCAATAAAATAGACGAAAAAGCAGTTGAATAATTTCGATCGTTTTCTTTCACTCGCACCGACGAGATTGTCGTATTTTTTCGCTCTGTTCCACTCATTTGCTATGGTAAATAAATTTTTCGAACATATATTCGATATTTACTAAATTAAATTAATTTTTTGATATAAAAAAGCGAAAGAAAAAGTAGACAAATCGACTAAGTACGAAGATAGGCACGTTCGATTCCGAAGTTCGAAATTATTTAAATTAAATTTTCTAGAAGTTATGCTCTTATAACCTCAGCTGTCACTCTTAAAGTGTTACTTTTGTCTATTTTGAAAGTAACATTCAAATGAGTTCAAATTTAAATATAAATCTGTAACTGTGATTGGTCGTTGGGCTTCGTAACCATAGCAATGTAACAAACCATCAAACCAGGACCTTTCTTTGGAGCGGCCATTTTGCAATTTAATTAACCTAAAATCTAAACAATTTGGCGCACACTTTTTGAACAAGTTTCAATTTAAATTCGCTTAATTCTACTTTAAATCGGAAATTTTTGATTTGACTGTGCCGTACCGATACTTTTGCGACTGACTGTATGCGAAATTTTTGGGAGCGAGCAAAAGGTCGATTTTTTCGTCGAAGGCATCGTCGGCGTCGTTTCTAATCGATTCGACGCGCGCAAAAAATCGAAGCGACGTCGTAACAAAGAAAAATTCGAATTCTTCGAGCGTGTCGAAGCCTCCCTCGCAGGTCAAAAGTCAACAATGGTCGCCTCCCATCTATTTTGCATTAAAACTTTATAACAATGAACGTCGGTCGCGTCACGCAAGGATACGAACTTCGAGGATAATCGCGTCGCATTTTTTTTCTCGCCCCAAAAAGTAACAGTAAAATGGTAAGAACAACGGGTTCGGGACAGACAATCGGCGAATCAAGTGAATAACCGAAAGGTCGCTTCGTGATCCACTGAGCTGGGAACTGGAACATGTCTGCGGGACGTTCGAGGGCCCTGCCGGCGTTTCGGGCGCACTACGAAACATGCAGCACAATCATAAAATTAAGTAAAAATGCGGAACTCACTCGCGGCCCCTCACGACTTTCGGCTTCTTGCAGTTGGCAGTGCGCGTCCGGGGGGATAGATTTCGCGTCGCCGGGACTCCCCCCGAATTAGTTCCGACTTTTGGCCGGTCCTCGGCGCTTCGCTCGAAGCGCTTCTAATGCGAGGCCGGAACGCACGTCACTGGTCTTTGCGTGAGTGTGTGTGTGTGTGTGCCAGGCCGTTCCGTAATTTAAATGTCCGTAAGAGAGAAAGCGTGCGGGTGTGAGAATCAAAAAGGCGCCTGGTTCACAACAGAAGAGACGCCTAAGGCAACCGCAAAGCATCATCGCTCCTTCGCTGCCGATGCTCTTTCTTCCATTCATTCCGATCTTAGATGCCACAACCTCTTACTTAACCATTGTTTTTAATCTTTAATAATACACGAGAAAATTATGGGCATTTCGTTCATATTTATCGTTCGTTGTTTTTTTCGGGGCCGCGCGCATTTCCACCTCAACTCCCGAATTTTGTTTGGGAGAAACAAATTTCGTCTTGATTTTCGAAAAATTAAATAGATAGCTCAGAATTTTGAGTACTTTTGCGTCAAAATGGACGCTTTGACAATTAAAATGCCTAAAATCGCAAGAGTTGTAAATTAATTTAAGGAGGATTTTTTCTAGGCGGATTAGCAACTAAATTGGGTTGTTTTTTAAGTTCCGGGGAGATTTTGGTGTTTCTCTTACTCTTTGCAAAAATAATTTTTATACAAGGTGTTTTGGTTAAACTGTCACAAGATTATATTTTATTATTAAATTTTAAATCAAATTTAGAAAAAAAAATATTTAACAAATAATAAATAAACAAAAGCTTTTGACAAGCTCTGTTTTATTTATAACAAAATGAAGGCTTTGCTATTTAAGATAAGAGGGTTGACACTATTTTCAGTCAAACCGGAAGTAGAACAAAATTTATATTTACGCCAATGGGCATATAACGTATAAATTACACAAACTTTTATACCTGTATTTTTTTAAATTTTTATTAATATGAGGTCGTGGCACTTTAAATAAAACACCCTGTATTTACAATTGAAAAATCTTTGGAGAAGTGTTAGGGCTAAATTTTCTATTTTATCGGGTTTAAATGCCCGAGGTTTCGTTATTTTATCAAAAACAATTAAAAATTAATTTTAATTGCGCTTAAAATGGATCTATTGAAGGTATATATTTTTTTAAATTGGTTTCTGTGCAGTTTACTACTGGATTATTTTAAGTTGGGTTTAATTCAAGTTTAAAATTAGATATTTTCGCGCAATTTCTATTTAAAACCAGAATTAAAATTAAATATTTGGGTTTTAGGGCTTTTTCTTTAAACTAAAAGAAAAACAACAATGAGAATTTAGTAAAACTAAATTTTAACAAAGCCAAATGCAAATCCAAATTTCCCTTCGAATTTTCTCAACGTTTTTAAGCCAAGTTTTTTATTTTTCAGTTTTATCCCACGCTAAAGATGTTGAATCTCTAAAAGTTTTTACAAACAATAAATTTTTAAGACGAAATTCGACAATTTTTTCAACAAAATTTGCTTAAAAAAATTTAATAGGGCGTTATTTCTGACGGATTCGAATAATTGCGTAATAAGCCCCAATTAAACAATTTAAATGTTGAAAAAAGACTAATTTTAAACTTGAGTTGAACCCAACCTATAAATAATCCAGTATTGAACTGAAAAGAAACCAATACAAAAAAAAATAAACACAATTTAAATTAATTTTTGAATCAAAAATAAATTAAGTTAAATATTCATACGGTTTAAAAATTTTTATAAAACCAAATACTGTTTATAATAGTTGTGTTTTTAAATAAATAAATTAAATTTTAATTCAATAAATAAAAATCAAAATTTTCGTTAAAAATTAGAAAAAGTGGAAGATAATTGTAAATGATTTTCTACATAATTCTTAATTTTTTAATTAAATAGCACTTCTATAATAAGTGTGTTTTTAAATAAATAAATTAAATTTTAATTCAGTAAATAAATAAAAATCAAAATTTTTGTTAAAAAATTAGAAAAAGTGGAAGATAATTGTAAATGATTTTCTATATAATCCTTATTTTTTTAATTAAATAGCACTTTTATAATAATTGTGTTTTTAAATAAATAAATTAAATTTCAATTCAGTAAATAAATAAAAATCAAAGTATTCGTTAAAAAATTAGAAAAAGTGGAAGTTAATTGTAAATGATTTTCTACATAATCCTTATTTTTTTAATTAAATAGCACTTTTATAATAATTGTGTTTTTAAATAATTAAATTAAATTCTAATTCAGTAAATAAAAATAAAAATTTTTGTTAAAAAATTAGAAAAAGTGAAAGATAATTGTATATGATTTTCTACATAATTCTTAATTTTTTAATTAAATAGCACTTTTATAATAATTCTGTTTTTAAATAAATAAATTAAATTTAAATTCAGTAAATAAATAAAAATTAAAATTTTCGTTAAAAAATTAGAAAAAGTGGAAGATAATTGTAAATGATTTTCTACATAATCCTTATTTTTTTAATTAAATAGCACTTTTATAATAATTGTGTATTTAAATAAATAAATTAAATTCTAATTCAGTAAATAAAAATAAAAATTTTCGTTAAAAATTTAAAAAAAGTGGAAGATAATGGTAAATAATTTTCTACTTTTTATAAAACCAAATACTGTTTATAATAATTGTGTTTTTAAATAAATAAATTAAATTTTAATTCAGTAATTAAATAAAAAGCAAAATTTTTGTTAAAAAATTAGACAAACTGGAAGATAATTATAAATGATTTTCTACATAATTCTTAATTTTTTAATTAAATAGCACTTTTATAATAAATGTGTTTTTAATTAAATAAATTAAATTTTAATTCAGTAAATAAATCAAAATCAAAATTTTCGTTAAAAAATTAGAAAAAGTAAAAGATAATTGTAAATGATTTTTTACATGATTCTTAATTTTTTAATTAAATAGCACTTTTATAATAATTGTGTTTTTAAATAAATAAATTAAATTTAAATTCAGTAAATAAATAAAAATTAAAGTTTTCGTTAAAAAATTAGAAAAAGTGGAAGATAATTCTAAATGATTTTCTACATAATCCTTATTTTTTTAATTAAATAGCACTTTTATAATAATTGTGTATTTAAATAAATAAATTAAATTCTAATTCAGTAAATAAAAATAAAAATTTTCGTTAAAAATTTAAAAAAAGTGGAAGATAATGGTAAATAATTTTCTACTTAATTCTTAATTTTTTAATTAAATAACATTTTTATAATAATTGTGTTTTTAAATAAATAAATTAAATTTTAATTCAGTAAATAAATAAAAAGCAAAATTTTTGTTAAAAAATTAGACAAACTGGAAGATAATTATAAATGATTTTCTACATAATTTTTAATTGTTTAATTAAATAACGCTTTCCTAAAGATAAAGTCATATTTAATAAATAGTTTTACTAAAAAACGATTTTTTTATAGGAAAATAAACCGGTAGAAGTTTTAGTTCTTTGGGGCAACTAATTTTATATAACTAAATTCAATAAATAAGAGGATGTGCGCGTTCGAGCGAAAAGTGGCACATTTCCGAGCGAGGGAGGCAAATGAAGCGCGACGCGGAGCGGCGCGCTTCATTTTCCCGAGATCGAATGTGCCACTTTGAGCTCGAACGCGCACTCGGTTTTAAGCACGATTCACAATAATTCAAGCCAATAAATTGAACAAAAACTAAGTTGAACAATTTTAATCGGTCCCTCTCACTTGCACCCTCAATATTTTCGTATCTTTTCGTATTTTTTCGCTCCCTTCCACTCATTTGCTATAGTAAAAACATTTTTCGAACATAAAATCGATATTTACTATTTTTAATTAATTTTTTGATATAAAAAAGTCAAGGATAAAGTAGACAAATCGATTAAGTACGAAGATGTGCGCGTTCGAGCAAAAAGTGGCACATTTCCGAGCGAGGGAGGCAAATGAAGCGCGACGCGGAGCGCGCGCTTCATTTTCCCGTTCGGAAATGTGCCACTTTGAGCTCGAATGCGCGCACTCGATTTTAAGCACGATTCACAACAATTTAAACCAAAAAATTACATGAAAAATCATTTTAATCGGTCCCTCTCACTTGCACCCACAACATTTTCGTATCTTTTCGCTCCCTTCCACTCATTCGCTATGGTAGATACATTTTTCGCACATAGAATCGACATTTACTACAATAAATGACTTTTTTGTAACTAATTCATTAAAAATTTACCAAAAAAAAGAAGAGAGAAACGTCCGAGCGAAATAAAGTCATTATTCACGACCGCAGACATTTCGGTCTGAATGGGGAAAAAAGGAACGCAAGAAGGGCCATCAATATTAAGTCGTAAACCGATCAAAAAATTAGCTTCCAACCGAACTATCGCCCTAATAAAACCACAAAGGCCCTTTGTCACGATCGTCCCACTTTTGGCTTCCTATTTTTCTGTTCTGGGCACCCAAAACGAAAGCAAGACGAATGCGACGAGCTTTTACGGCGCTTATAAATCAAAACTGGCTTTTTTTTCTCCTCTCGGAATTTTTATGCCCTTTAAACTACCGGTATTTTGCGTAATGTTATTAATAATTTACGATGGGATTCCTATTAACATTTGTTTAATAACTATGATCTTGTAATAACGTAAGTAGCTCTATTCATCATTTCGCAAAATTAAAATCTCCGGGTAAGCGGATCCTCTCACAGCATCACGTTTTATCCGATTCATCTCGGCCGTTTTTTTTTCACGGGACGGCGCCCAAGCGAGCGAGAAAGAGAGAGAGACGAAGAGGGGAATATGTGAGACGTCTCGAAAGAATCAAGAAAAATGCAGGCGAACGAAGGTAATCATTACTCATAACTGCGTTGTGATATTAAAATGCATATTTCCGATCGAGCAACGTAAAGCATGGGCGTAGATGTGGGTGAATGCACAATGGATTTTAAAGGTGCGACCCTCACGACCCGAAGAATATCTCTTGCACCTTCAGTTTACGGCCCGATCGATTTTTTTTCTAGTGCAAAATGGATAGGTTCGGCTCTTCCTGGTGAACGATTGCTATTTCGACCCACCACGCCACTGGTTTAAATTTCAATTAATAATAACAAAGTGATCGTTGTAAGAAATTGTTTAAATTTGTAAAAAGTTTAGTTGCGTTTTTCAGAATTTGAATTAAAAATTATTGTTATTACGTACGCCACTGTTCTTGGTAATTTATAGGAAAATAATGCTGTAAGCAATGTTGAGATTAGGTTTTAAGCGTCAAAAACTTTTTTTAAATTTAATTTGCCTTGAAATAAATTTAGAACAGAGTTTTAAGTTATAAATAAAATTTTATTTAGCTACGCCACTGATTTTAATTAATTAAATTATTGAAACACAAACATAATGTTAACTCCTTGATTTTTTTAAAAGATTGCTTCTAAAAAGATTGAAAAATAATTCAATTGATTTGGGAGCTTTTTGAACTTTGTTATCCTTTAATATCGTCTACGCCAATGAAATATTTTAATCAAAAAATATGTCAGCACACATTTATAAAAGTTTTTTACTTATTTTTAGGTTTTAATTTAAAATAATTAAACAAATAAAACGGTACGTTTAGTTTTTAAAGAAAATTAATAAATAATTTAGCAGATCTACGCCAATGCTTTTCGTAATATATAAAACAATTCATGAAAACGTGTTCCCTTCTATTTTAATTGTTTATAAATTTTTTCGTTCAGAATTTCAATTTAAAAAAAATTAAACAAAAACAACGTTGTAAAATTGTTTGAAAAATCTACGCCAATGATTTTATTTATAATAAAAGCCAATTAAAATAATTATTAATAATTTTACAATCACTTTTTTATGTTTTTCTTCTTGGTATTTCAGTTGAAATTAAAACAAGAATAAAAATTTATCTAAAATTAAACCTTTAACATTTCAAACAGTTACACTTAAAATCTACGCCAATGAGTTTAATTGTGTTATAAAAATAAAATTCTTAAGATGTCGATTGTCAACATTAATTGTTTTAATATTATTTTTCAGCTTAAAACAATTAAAAACAATAATAAACAAAGCCAAAATACAAAGTGCTATAGTTTTCAGTGCAATTTTTTTAATCTACGCTAATGACTTTAAAAATATGATTTATATTACATTTCACAAAGCATATTAGGCTCAAAGTAAATTTTAAAAAACCATAACGAAAATAATTCAAAATAATCCAAAATCTAATTCAATAAAGCTTTAATTATTGAATTGAAAATCTACGCCAATGAGATATTTTGTATATTAAAAAAAAATTATTAATATTCATATTTATTACTCGTATTGAAAATTCTAATACAAACAAAATTAAATAAATGACTAAAAAAATGATATTATAATCACAAGTGCCATTTTCAAGAATCTACGCCAATGCTTTTCTTTGTATTGTAAAACCAATTAATTTTTATTGTATTTTTAACCAATTTTATTCCTTAAGTCTGTTCGTCTCGCTTGAATTAATTAAAAATAAAATTCAAATATAATTATTTAAAAAAAGGGGTTCTAAGCACTCTCAACCCCCAATTATCTACGACCATGTCCTCGAAGCTCTGCAAAACCTCTTCGAACTCGCCTCGCATTTAATTCTATCAGGACGACGATCAACAAAAATTGAACAACTTTCAGAAACGATTAGCGAACAGCACGCCACTGCCTTTTTACATAAATATTAATAATAATAATAATGAAACGCAGCAATAAACTAAGAGAAGTCGGCTTGTACCTCATCAGTCATAACGTTTAACATTTATTAAATCCTGGAGCGCGCATCTTCACTTACAGGAGTTAAATTATCCTCAAAGGATAAAGAATTCTTTTATGGATCCCGATATAAATCCTTTTATAAATGATTCAGAGAGCCCGCATACGGAATGAATAACTATGAATAATAACGCGAAACTCGTCTTATTAACCCATTTCCGATCACCTTTTGAACTTTAACTTATTCAAATTCGATGAGAAAGTTATTTATAAATCAATCTCGAATTCCATCTGCATTATTAATAATAATAATTGTTATTGTTGTTGTGGGACCGACCGCAAGACGTCTATTTGTTTTAAGAAATTCCGAATTCGGGCGAAAACATATAAATTAAGGCGCACCGAAAAAAAAAAGGCAAAAGGAGCAATTTCGAGGAATTCCGCGGGCGCGAACCGAGAAAAAAAAAGGGGGACATAAATTAAAAACTACCGAATTTTTCTTCGGGGATATTTATGGAGGTGTCGTCGTTCGTCGTAAATTATTTATCGAAAGTAATTTTTGATTGCTCCACCAATGGCAAGGTGAACGGGTAGGAAATTAACAAGACTCGGAATAAGTTAAAGGCGTTTTGCGATTGCACATTTTTCGTTCTTTCGGAGTTTGGGCCCTACATTGGTACCGCTGGTGCCAAATGGAACTTGCGTTTTATGCAAATTGTGTCGTCATACATATAAATTGGCAGTAAATATTGAAACTGAAAAGAGTGGAAGCCAGAAGAGCGAAAGTACAGACTTTCCACACGAGTGCAGAAAGGAAGGACGAAACAATATTTTGTTCTGACATGGGGAAAGCGACCACTTTCATACCGCCGCACGGCCCTCGGAAATCAAACTTGCGCAGCGGGTGTTACAATTTTTTTTAATTCAGTTAATTATAATTGCAGATTACAACAAGAAATCTGTTTAATGAGCTAAAATATGATCGAAAAATTATTGGAAATGTATTTTGTACGTTAATTATGATATTTAACAATGTAGTCTGAAAATTATGGTTTTATTTTATTTAATTATTAGCAGAATAACCCCCCTAGAGTTAATGAGGTAGTCTATGGGCTAATATATTATGTTAATGTATTGTATTTTTTAGTCCTAAGCATGATATAATAATAAATCAATAAAATAATATTTATATTAATTTATATTTACTTTAAAAACAATTATTAAAATCTTAATATGATATATTTCAGTTAAATGGGATTTTAGTTTTACATAATTACATATATTGTTAATTTAGAAATGCAATTTTTAAAATTAATTAAATTTAACTTCAGGACTGTTAAATAT
>JARFIZ010000059.1:0-167109 GCA_036325965.1 Sinopyrophorus schimmeli | reverse complement strand
GAAAAAATTAATAAGGAGGTACCTGTTATTCCAATTTAGAAAAAAGTCAAATTTTTTTTTGAAAATTAATTATATTTAACGCAAAGACTGTTAAATATGGTCCTTCGGGAGCATATTATATATTTAACAGTTTGCTGTATTTGCACAAATAAGCCCGAATAAATATTAAATAAAAGGTCACCTATTATTCTAATTTAGAAAAAAAAAGCAAAAACTGTGCGCACTCGGCTTTAAAAACAATTCACGATAATTCTCTATTTTACTCTTCCTAAACTTTGTTAATTAAAAGTTACAAGACCGTATTACAGCTATGAACCATATCTATTGCAAAAATGTATATTTAAAAATAGTTTTTCGTTCGTAACGCGCCGTGTCTGCCCACTACTGTTCCGAAAATTTTGGCTACTAATTAAGTTAACTACCGGTTCAGTTTGCTATTTCCGAGGGTCGCAGCCCAAGAACCGGCCTTCGGGACTTAATGATACGGTGGCAGGGTTTTTATGTGCTTTTCCGCGATTCGAAAAAAACAATAATAAAGCGGGAGAGGAAGCTTTAATTATAAGTTGTTTAATGCTCGCCATTTAGTTATACTTTGTGATCATTTTTTGGGTTTCGTTTGTGCGCGCTCTTTTTCGAGCTGTCGTGTTTTTTCTTTCTCTGGAGGGACGCAGTTCGGCCGGGTCGGCAGATTTAATAGAAATTTTGCCACTTGCTGTCCGTGGCTAATGGGAGTTGTCCCATAACCCTACATTAAAGTGTTTTCTAAGAAGAAATGTTGCACTGAATAGAAATTTAGTGACCGCACTTGTCTATACAACCATATATCATGTTTAGTTATGCTTGTGATTTACAAAGTGAGAATGCTGTTTTGCCACTTATTTGGGTGCTTTTCTAAAATTGAGGCAGTTCCATTAAGCGTTTTGTGTTTGAAGCGAGAAGCTTTTGTGGAACGCGATTGACCCAATTTTTGACGGATTAAATCGTTAATTATGATTGGTCATTTTTTTTGAAAATTATTTTTGAAGGCTCGCAAAAATACTTTAAATTGAATAATTAGTTTGTGATAAATTGCAAAATAATTTTCGATTAACGTAAGATGTTCTTATAATGCAAACTTCTCATCCAACATTTCAGTTATAAATATTTTTGTTTTTCTTTAAACAACAAAATATAAGTAAATTCAAGTTCTACTAAGCATAAAAGATTCAATTAAAGGTATTACATCAGATTTTAAAACGATTTGCTTAAATAGTTATATAACGACGAGTTTTTTATGAACACGTTTTAATCATCGCGTTTGTGCGCTCACAGAAAAGCGAAAAATTATTTTTTTAAAAATCGCCAAAACACCTATTTGCTCAAATTTAATCCGCTTTTGTTTAGTAGTAAGCCCGATTGAATCGAACAACCCGTTTTCCACTTATAAACAATTTCTGACTAAAATATGCAGGCGACTCAATATAACAGTCGTCCCCAATTCAAAAAGCACAACAAACTTTGCGCAAGCCGCCCGCGACATTAATAGCCAATTTTTACGAAATTAAAACGCATTATATTTTGTACATTTTCCTAAAGTCTGTTTAAGAGAGAATATCGAATTTCGAAAGCACAAATTTTAAAATATAAATACAAATTTGCATACAATAAAAAACAATAAAAAAATGTAGAACGCCACTGCAATAATTTCGGAATAATATTTTGAGTGCTCGCAATAGAAAAGATTAAGTCATTTTTGATGCTGATCGGTTTTCATTGAAGTGGCTTTCCGAAAAGAAAAAATGCAATCCTACCTTTGCAGATGTTGGAGTGTGCAGTTTGCTCGAGAAGGCCATCCACTCGAACACCCTCAAACCCCGATTTTAACACTCCCGCGATTTTTTCACAAAATTACGTTACACTTCACTGGCAAAGCAAAAAAACAAAGTTTTTTAAACGATCGGTTAATCTATTTTTACGGGGGACTTTCTTGTTTTACTGGGAGGACTTTAGACGGTTTTAGGACTACGATTCAAAACGCGAAATTCCCGAAAAACGACGGAAAAAACGAACACTGTTTGAGAATGGAATGGTCGGTCTAATCGGCATTGATCCCACTGTAACAAAAAAAAATAATTTTGAGTGAAACTCAATAATGTCGAGCTGAAAAAAAAAATCAAAGCTCCATCCGAAGAGCGACAAAAAATATAATTAAATATGGTCATTAATAATTGAACTTTTTTGGTATTGTTTTATTACAAAGATTTTAATTATTCGATAAAATTAGTTGTGAATTTTTTTCCGGGATTACTTACCGTTGCCAACATTTTATTTTGGCCCTCCTCGGGACTGCTTGCTCCTTGAACGAATCCTTCGGTTGATTAGGGCTTCTGTAATCAAAAAAATCTTATTAGTTTTCAAAGTACAAAATTACAGAATTAACAATCATATTTTCAGGGATTTTACAATAATAATTATTGCTCATTGAAATTTGCTTTGTTCTTTCAGTTTCCTCCCCGTATGATTTTTTAATTCGTTTTTGTCCTTTTAAAACGAAGAAAATCTCACCTAAATTGCGATCGAGCTTCGAGTTCTTTCGGGTGCGCATTTTTTTAATAAAGACAATACAATTTTTAATTGTTTTAATGCCAATTAAATTCGATCTAATTGCAGACGTTGTTACACGACCAAATGTAGCTTAACACTAAACACTTTTGCCTTTGTGACTAAACGCAACATATGCTAAAAATGTGCAAGGCAGAATGGTCTTTATCGCCAAAGGTAAAAAGAACGATAACTGGGCGAAATAAATAAAATTCGAAAGTCTTATCATATCTGCAGCTGCGACTGAGTTAATTTATTCGTGGGTCAGTGAGGTCGAATTAAAACTGATATCAAACCGCTTGTTACCTTCAATTTGGAAAATAGTAGTGCGACTATTGCAAGCAATTTTATTCAATATTGTAGAACTATTACTGCAAGTTGTTTAAACGTTTTATTAATTTTCAGTGAAGCCTCGAAATTTAAATGTAAGGACTTTTACATCGTTCCTTACAGAAATTAAGTTTTTAATTCCAACCGACAAATTTCTTAAAGCTTGTTCATTTAAAAAAAGGTAATTAGTTTAATTAAAAAGTGCATTATACGCTATTGTTTATTAATTTGTACAATTCTGGTGTTAGATTTCAGTTTTTTACCCATTATTAGATTGGATTTTTTTGGGTTTCACTCACCATTTCCAATATTTGATTTTAGGCTCCAAGGAAACCTGTCCAGGACCGGTTTCCCTTTGAAGAATCCCACATTCAGATGGGGCTCCTGTAAATACAATAATCTTATTAGTTTTACAAGTACAAATAATACAAATTGACTTTTTTAAGTATGCCACATTAATTACTATTGCTGCTCAGCATTTGCATATTGTTTTTGGTTTGTGGCACTTACAATTTGTTACTCGAGCTTTTAAATGAAAGAAATCTTGCCATGATAGTAATTTTACTTTGAGTTGTGTTACCAAATGCAATGCAATGCAATTTGTAATTGTTCTAGTGCGAATAATTCAATCTAATTGCAAGAATTTTTACATGAGCAAATTTCGTACTAAAAACATTCAAATGTGAGAACTTAAGTTTGAACCTTAATCTACAAATTTCTTAGACTCTATTCAATTAAATATGGCTAAATAGTATAATTAAAAAGTGCACTTTAAACCATGTGCAATTATTAAGCTCTTGGTATTAGAACTTGGTTTCTTCCCCAAATCTAATCAGGTATATTTGGGTTCCCCTTACCATTCGCATTGTTTGATTGCAGGCCCCAAGGAAACTTGTCCAGGACTGGTTTCCTTTGAAGGAATCCCACATTCAGATGGGGCTGCTGCAAATACAATAATCTTATTAGTTTTACAAGTACAAACAATACAAATGGACTTTTTTAAAGTATTTTACACTAATTATTATTGCTGCTCAACATTTTCATATCGTTTTTGGTTTGTGGCACTTGCAATTTGTTAAATGAGCTTTTAAATGAAATAAATCTTGCCATGATGGTATTTTTACTTCGAGTTGTGTTACCAAATGCAATGCAACGCGATTTGTAATTGTTCTAGTGCGAATATTTCAATCTAATTGCAGAAATTTTTACATGAGCAAATGCAATTTTGTACTAAAACATTCAAATGTGAGCACTTAAGTTTGAACCGTAATCTACAAATTTCTTATACTCTATTCAATTAAATATGGCTAAATAGTATAATTAAATAGTGCACATTAAACCATGTTCAATTATTAAGCTTTTGGTATTACAACTTGGTTTCTTCCTCAAATTTAATCAGGTATGTTTGGGTTCTCCTTACCATTCGCATTGTTTGATTGCAGGCCCCAAGAAAACTTGTCCAGGACCGGTTTCCCTTTGAAGGAATCCAACATTCAGATGGGGCTCCTGTAAATACAATAATCTCATTAGTTTTACAAGTACAAACAATACAAATTGACTTTTTTAAAGTATTCCACAATAATTATTATTGCTGTTCAACATTTGCATATGGTTTTCGGTTTGTGGCAATGGAATTTGTTACTCGAGCTTATAAATGAAAGGAATCTTGCCATGATAGTAATTGTACTTCGAGTTACTTCAAATATGCATTTTGTTATCAATTGTAATTGTTCTAGTGCGAATAATTCAATCTAATTTCAGGAATTTTTACATGAGCAAACGCAATTTTGGATTAAAAACATCCAAATGTAAGAACTTAAGTTTGAACCTTAATCTATAAATTTCTTATACTCTATTCAATTAAATATGGCTAAATAATTTAATTAAAAAGTGCACTTTAAACCATGTGCAATTATTAAGCTCTTGGTATTAGAACTTGGTTTCTTCCTCAAATCTAATCAGGTATATTTGGGTTCTCCTTACCATTCTCATTGTTTGATTGTAGGCCCCAAGGAAACTTGTCCAGGACTGGTTTCCGCTTGAAGGAATTCCACATTCAGATGGGCCTCCTGTAAATACATTAATCTTATTAGTTTTACAAGTACAAACAATACAAATTGAGATTTTTAAAGTACTCCACACTAATTATTATTGCTGCCCAACATTTGCATATCGTTTTTAGTTTGTGGCACTTGTAATTTGTTACTCGAGCTTATAAATGAAAGAAATGTTGCCATGATAGTAATTGTGCTTCGAGTTACTTCAAATATGCATTGTGTTACCAAATGTAATTGTTCTAGTGCGAATAATTCAATCTAATTGCAGGGATTTTTACATGACCAAATGCAGATTTGTACTAAAAACATTCAAATGTAATAACTTTAGTTTTAAGCTTATTCTAGAAATTTCTTATGCCCTATTGAATAAAACATGCCTAAATAGTATAATAAAAAAGTGCACTTTAAACCGTGTTCAACTATTAAGCTTTTGGTATTAGATCTTGGTTTCTTCTTCATATCTAATCAGGTATTTTTGGGTTTTCCTTACCATTCTCATTGTTTAAGGCCCCAAGGAAACCTTTCCACACTGGCTTCTTTCTGAACGAATCCCACATTCGGCTGGGGCTCCTGTAAATACAATAAACTTATTAGTTTCACAAATACAAACAATACAGAACTAAAATCAACGTGTTTAATCGATCGATTAATGGATTTTACAATAATTATTGCTGCTATCCAATATGGAGGCGTCGTGTATGGGTTTTGGCACTTACAATGTGTTTCTGATTTTCAATCAAATTTGCAAATAAAGGGTACCTTACCATAATATTGGTCGTACATGGCGTTCTTTCAAAGATGCACTTTGTCACTAATTACGATGCAACCTCTAATTGCTCTAATATTAATAACCGAATCGAAATGTGGGCATTATTACACGAAAACCGATGAACGCTACTAAGATCTTCTACTGTCTACTGAATTAGTAAGCCTACGCCGCACACGAGACACAAGACTGACCTCTATGCGCATAGGCAATAAGAGCCAGTTTCGCACGACTATCGTTTGTTTCACGGCTACCTGCTATTGTTACCATAGAATTAAATAGAATAATTCACAAATAATTAAATGTGGAAATTTATATATACGGCACGATTAAAATAATTAGTACTCTACATTATTGCACAAAATATAACAAATTACTAATGAATTGTTTAAACAATTAGAAATTACTTTAAATCTACAATAGGTCAAAATGTTTTGCATTGTAGGACCCCTTTAAATAAGTTTATGTTGTTAATATTTTTAATTTGGTTTTAAAAATTGTTAAAAGGTTTAAATAACAAATTCAGGACTGTATTGAGTTAAATTTGATGCCACTTGGTTTGGATTAATGTGAGATTATAAGCCAAGCGATCCCTTTTTTTTCAAAAACAGTTCTTTGGGGACTTTTGTATTTTTTAATGCCTCCCATTATTATTATATTGATATTACGGTATTAAAAAAAAAATTATAATAAACAAGCAGGTGCCATTTGCTAAAATCATATAAATTAATATATAAATCTCATCCCCAAACTCTAAACGATTTTCTCAAGAAATTATAAAAGAAATATTTTTATTTTTAATACAAATCTCTTAGGACTTGTTAAAAAAATTATAAATGTAAGTGCTAACGATTTGTTTAAACAATTATAAATTGCTTTAATTAAATCTATAATACCTGAAAATACATTGTATCGAAGCACCCCTTTAAATAAGTATAAATTATTAGTTTTGATTGTTTTCTAAAAATTATTTCCACGTTTAATTACAAATCTCAGGACCGTATCGAGTTAAATTTCATGCTTCTTCCATTGATCAATACAAAATTATAAGCCGAGCACATCCCTTTTATTTTCAAAAAAATTTCTTAGAGATCTTTAGTATTTTTTAATGCCACAAATTATTAAAAAAACTTATTTTCCAAAAAAATAATTAGCAATAATTTAACGTTTTACGCGGTTCTTTACGGAAACGAAGTGTTCGTCTCGAATTACGAGCCTCTTAGAGCCGATCCAATCAAAAATTAATTAAAATCAATTACAAAAAAATTGGCCCAAATGTGATTTGGCAATTTTCGTGCGGCCCCCATCAATTCGGAAAGTGAATCGATTTTTTTCTAAGTAATTAAATCGGAAAAGAGAGCTCCGCGCAGAACCTTCTGTTTCAAAAATTAGATCTGGGATGTTTATAAAATAATTAACGACTCGAAAACGCTTAATCACGCATTGATATATCAATTAAAAATCGATGATTTGGCTCGATCATTTCAAAAGCCCACCGCAGTGCAGTTCGCTTATTGTTTATTATAATTATCGGGAGTCATTAACCCTCGTAATTTGCTCATTTAAATTCATCGGCTGCCCTTTTTTTCCCTTCTCTCTCTCTCTTCCTCTCAAAAAACCGTAATTAAATAAATTTAGGGAAAAAAACACACAAAGACTACAATTTTTCCAATTAAAATATTTCGACGTATACAGCGATCAAAAATGTCCCCTTTCGATTTGTTCCCCACATTTTATTTTTTTACGAAACGAAGGCCGAAACAGTTCGAAGAAAAAAAATTAATTTTTATTTAGGGGTGCCAATAAAAAAAAGCGGCGCTAACCTTCTGCCGGCCAAAGTTAATTTAATCGTCATTTTCGACGAACGACCCACAATTTAGGATTATTAAACGTTTGTGGTAGCACAATAAATAAAGGAAACGGGCAAAGCTTTTATGGAGGCGGGTTCCCTTCTGTTTTTTTGGCGTTTTGTGGACAGTTTCCGGTTTTTTGGGCGCATACAAATTACGTACCCGAGCAACATTAAATTGTTTTATGTTAGTAATTAGCATTACGGATACTTAAAAAGAGGCTAATTGCCAAAAAGAGGCTAAGAATACTTTTGTTGAGGTCCGTTTTGGTTTGTTCTTATTTTTTTTGGGTGCTGATTTAATCTTGGGAAACAACGTAAAGGATTAATTATATTAAAACTAGCTTTTTGTGAAAGGGAAAGTGTTTAATGGCGATTAATTAAGGACCAAGTGCAGATTTGAATTGGGATTAAATTTTTTATTAAAGCAATTTGTTGAAAGGGCAGGAAATTGCATAAAAATAATATAAATAATTGCTTTGTAATGGTGCAAAATTTTTTTTAATTCTGTTCAATTTTGATTTGATCAAAAGTGGTATATTTTTTAAAGAATACTTACAATTGTTAATATTTTATTGGTCGCTTATTAAAATGCTACTATTCTAATGATACCAGTGTAAATTTTTTTTTTAAATATAAGAGTGAACAATTTTTGTATAAGCGGATATGGTTTTTAAGCATATTAAACTTTAAATAGCTGTAACTCTGTTAATTATTAAAATAAATAAAATTCAAAAACACTTTCTTAGGGCACTTTTTTCCGCTCTTTACGTTGGCGATTTTAGATTTTGTATTCGTTCATTATTTGCGCCGGAATTGCTATCAAATTCGTTAAATCAAGTAGGCTGTGTATTCGATTTTGCGCTCATCAAAAAGCCCGTTTCATTGCGATTCCAACGATACCAAACAGTCCAGGAAAAGTTTGAAAAACAACGGAGATACATATTTATAAAAAAAAAACGTACACAAAAGAGTTTCCACCCAAAGACGGGTTTTCCACTAAATTATATGGCTTTTCGCGAAAACTCTATTTTTCTAACTTTCTTATTAGTTGAGATAAATTAGTTCTGTAAAAACTTTCTTCGAGCACTTTCTTGCGTACTTTACGATGCTAAAGTGAAAAAAATGCTGGAGCCATTATTTGTCCCTATTTTGGTACCAACTTTGTTATTTTAAATGGAGACCCTATTTTATTTGAACAGAAATGAAAAGATTATTTTTTTCTGATTTTAACAATATATATAAGTCTGGGTGTATTTTAAAAAATAACAAACTTATTTACAAAAAACCAAAATTAGTAATTTTGCAAAATTTCGATTTTTTTATCTTTCTTATTAATCGCGTTAAATTAATTCTGTAAAAACTTTCTTAAGGCACTTTTTTGCCTACTTTGCAATGGTTGAGTCAAAAAAATGTTGGGGCCATTATTAATCCCTTTTTTGGTACCGACTTTGTTACTTTAAACAGAGACCCCATTTTATTTTAGCAGAAAGTAAAAGCTTATTTTTTTCTGATTTCAAAAATATATAATAATCTAAGAATACTTTAAAAAATAACGGTGTTATGCCCAAAAGACCAAAAGTAGTAAGTATTACCATTAATTTTACATTTTACAAAAATTGAATTTTTTAACCTTCTCATTAGTCGAGATAAATTAATTCTGAAAAAGGCACTTCATACGACAAAAAAGCCCAAAAAATATTTGCGCCGTTATTTGTCCTTTTTTCGGTACCAACTTTGTTACTTTAAATCAAAAAAAAATCCACAGACATCTAACGAGCGCTCGTAATGATCAAAAGCGGCCCAACCAATCGAAAATTATTAGTAAAACAATTAATGACCACAAAAATCGAGCACAAAAGGAAACACCAAAGAAAAGCTCTTAACAAAAGCTCAGCTAAACGCACATATTTATAAAATCCGAACCCTCCTACTTGGTAATTAGTCTCTATTTAAGTATCTGTAATGCTAATTACCAATGCAATCTATTTTTAAGCCGGTTCAAAAGGTCACGTGTCAAAGTTGTTTCGAAAGGTAATTAACAACACTTAAATCTCACCGGCTCCTTAATAAGATATCGCTTCGTCAAAAAAAAAAGGCAAAATCCCATTTGGAAGTTAATTGTAATCACAAACGCGTGGACACAAACATAAATAGAGCTCTTGCGGCTTTGCGGGCCCCCTTTTTTTTTGTGCCCGCTTTCGTAACGCTCCTCGCCCCGTCCAAATCTCGAAAATGGGGCCCGGGGCCCGCCACAAGGGGCTCCGCTTACCTGCGCCCCGAAAGCTACCGAAATTTTGAAACGTGTCACAGCCTTTCCGAATTCCATCTTTTCGTTTTTAGGGGGCCCTGTCAAAGCGTGGAGCCTCCTCCGCCCCCCTGTCAGCCGTTTTAAATGATAGGAAATTGCGAGGCCGTCGACGGGGGGTCCCTCGATTTTTTTGCGGCGCGGCTTCGAGTTAATTGACGTAAATTTTTGTAAATAGAGGACGAGGAGGGGGCGGGCGGACGGGGGGCCCCGTTTAATTATTACATAAATACGCCTCCGTTAAGGTGATCGATTTTGCGAGTCATCTTCGATCGTTTGATAATGGAAAGTCGAAGGGAACAAATTAAGCAAAGGCTGATGGCTATTATTTCGAACTACCTACTTGATTACCTCATTCAAGAGCTCATTAATAAAATCATTAATAATGGTTAATTTTTATTTTGGCTTGTCAACGTCGCCGATGTTTGTGTAGAAATTAAGCGCCGGTTTTTGGGGGGACGGGTTGCGCAAGTGTCGCGGGTCGAAAGGGGGCCTCGATGATTGCGAATCGGCGCCAAAATTTTAGAAGGTCCTATGGATCTCGAACTGACATGGCCCATGGTCCCACTTCGTTCCTCGAAAATTTCGAGAAAACTAAATAAATCAAAAAAAATACCCATTGACTTAAAAAAAAAATCGTAGCGCCCTTATTTTCGATGCAATCATTACAAACGAGACGGATTCGAAATTCTGGGACTTTTTTACATAAGATACATAAAAATAAGTGTAGGGCGCAACGTAAATATTTCTAAAATTAAAAATTGCAATTTTAGGTCACCTTTTTTGCACGATTTTGAACTTTAAAAAAATTGTAGCGCCGTTATTTGTGGACGGATCTTTAAAAACTATTCAGATTCGGATTTGGCAGCCTTTTTGACTTCGGATAGTCTTAAGAAACCATAGGCGTGCTATTTCAAAGCTTTGAAAAAAACGTTTTTCTTTTTAAAAAAATAAAAATTTTTGAGAAAACTAAATAAATCGAAAAAAATACATTTCGACTCACAGAAACGATCGTAGCGCCCTCATTTTTGATCCGATCATTACAAACGACCCGGATTCGGAATGCTGAGACTATTTTACATAAGATACCAGCAAAATTGGCATAAGGCACAATGTTAATTTTTCCAGTAATTAAAGGTTGAAATTTTTGTAGCACAAAATTTTACGTTATAAAAATTGTAGCGTCATTATTTGTGAACAGATCTTTAAAAACTAAACAGATTTGGATTCGTCAGATATTTTGGCTCCGGACAGATTTAAAAAACCATAGGCGTGCTATTTGAAATTCTCGAGAAAAGCGGGTTTGAAGAGTCCGACTTGTAATTAATTGTTTCAAAAATGTTACAGGGCCGTAACAAAATATTTATTATCAAATTTATCGAACGGACAAATAAAATGCATTTTGGCGACCGGCCGAGCCCCCCGTTATTCTGATAGAAAAGTTGTTTATTGTTGTTTAAGCACAAAGACTTGGCGAATTAAGTTATCGCGTCGTTGCGGGGCAGCTTTTTCGATTTTTGTGGGAAATTGATTACGATGGCGAATTTAATAGTTGGTTTAGCACCAAAAGCGATCCCCGTTCGTATAATTGCCATAAAAAGAGGTGAATGACGAGGCGATGGCTAATTTTTCGACATCTTAATGCTAATGCATCGCAATCTTTTCCACTTCGAAAAATTAAGTAAGGCCGTCCGGCCCGAGAAGCTAACGAATAAATTCTGCAATATCGGAAATATGATTTCTACAAATGCATAAAACGTGTAATGGCTTTGCGTTTTTCGTTTTTAAATGCCAATTTAGTTGTGAATGCGAGTTGCGATAAAAATTAGCGCTTTCGCGCCCGAAGGAATGCGCATCTCTTCTTTTTGGCCTTGGAGTAATATCTAAATTAAGGATTTTAATGTTTGGCTTCGAAATTAAAAAGGACGTTGTGTGCAGAATGCAAATGAGAGAGACGTTCGTGCGAATTTATGAATTTCGCAAATGAACAAATTTATAAAAATTCGTAAAAATAGTTTTAAAAAAATTCTAACGCTAAAACGCAAATAAATATGATTATGGGGAATTAAAAATTGTATTTTTAAGATTGTTTTACTTAAGCACAGTAGTTTTTTTTTTAAATTTTAATTAGAACAAAATTGAAAATATGTGCCATTAGAAATGTGATGGATTTTTTGGGTAAAACATACAGGAAAAATTATAATTCTAAAAATCAAAGACATATTTTGTTTCAGTTTTAAAATTTGAATTTTTGAAGCCATTTTACATAAGGGTAGTAATTTTCATTAGCCAATTCCAACCCAAACCAAATTTAATAGATGTCTTCGAAATTCTATTAAATTTTATAAGTAAAAATACCTAAAAAATTCTTAACTTTAAAAATTAAGAATTAGAATTATTCTAGTTTTTAAATTTTAATTTTTTAGGTCTTTTTACATAAGGGTAGAAATTTTTATTTGCCAATTCCAACCCAAACTAAATTTAATATATGTCTTCAAAAATCTACAAAATTTTATAAGAAAAAATATTAAAAAATTCACAAATTTTATAATCAAAGAGGTATTTTGATCTGGTTTTCAAATTTGCATTTTTAGTACTATTTAACATAACGCTAATAATATTTATCTAAAAAATTACTATCAAAAATAAAAATTTAATGTGTCTTAAAAAATGTACCAAATTATTACATAAAAATAATTTAAAAAAATCATAACTTTCAAAATCAAAGAAATAATTAATTCTAGTTTTTAAATTTGGAATTTTGAAGTCTTTTTACATAAGCATAGTAATTTTCATTAACTAATTCACACCAGAACCAAATTTAATATATGTCTTCATAAATCTACTATATTTTATAAGTAAAAATATTTAAAAAATTCACAACTTTAAAAATCAAAGAGATATTTTGATCTGGTTTTCAAATTTGCATTTTTAATATTATTTAACATAAAGTTAGTAATAATTATTAAAAAAATTATATCCAAAAAAATAATTAATATATTTTCAAACATGTACCAAATTTTTACATAGAAATAATTAAAAAAATTATAACTTTTAAAATCAAAGAGATATTTTATTCTAGTTTTTAAATTTGAATTTTTGAAGTCATTTTGCAAAAGGGTAGTAATTTTCATTAGTCAATTTAAACCACAACCAAATTTTATATATGGATTCAGAAATCTACTAAATTTTATTAGCAAAAATATTTATAACTTTAAAAATCAAAGAGATATTTTGATCTGGTTTTCAAATTTGCATTTTTAATACTATTTAACATAACGTTAGTAATAATAATTAAAAAATTTCTATCCCAAAAAAAAATAATTAATATGTTTTCAAAAATGTACCAAATTTTGACATCGAAATAATTTAAAAAATCATAACTTTTAAAATCAAAGAGATGTTTTATTCTAGTTTTCAAATTTGGAATTTTGAAGTCATTTTACATAAGGGTAGTAATTTTCATTAGCCAATTCAAACTAGAACCAAGTTAAATATATGTCTTTAAAAATTTCCTGAATTTTATAAGCAAAAACATTTAAAAAAATCACAACTTTAAAAATCAAAGAGATATATTGATCTGGTTTCCAAATTTGCATTTTTAATACTATTTAATATAACGTTAGTAATAATCATTAAAAAATTTCTATCTAAAAAAATAATTAATGTTTTCAAAAATGTACCAACTTTTTACATCAAAATAATTTAAAAAAATCATAACTTTTAAAATTAAGCAAATACTTTATTTTAGTTTTTAAATTTGGATTTTTGAAGTCTTTTTACATAAGGGTAGTAATTTTTATTAGCCAATTCAAACTAGAACCAAATTTAATACGTCTTCAAAAAATTAATAATTTTTACAAGTAAAAATCATAACTTTTAAAATAAAAAAGTTACCTTTCTCTGCCTTTTAAATTCAAATTTCTAAGCTCTTTTTACATAAGACCGGCAATTTCCATTAACACTAGAACCGCGGCAGTTTTGGCCTTACTACAACCGCAGTTACCGGTCAATTAGACCTTTAAGAAAAATTCGTCTTTTAGCAATTAAATATTTATTGCAGCACATTTAATGCTTTTGAACAGTTTTTAAAAACAATAAAATCCATAGCTTTCACCGAATATAAAATCAAAATTGATTGAAATTTTAATTCTTTGATTTGAAAAAAACAGATTCACGTAATAAGTCTACTAAAAACGAAGATGTGCGCATTCGAGCGAAAAGTGGCACATTTCCGAGCGAGGGAGGCAAATGAAGCGCGACGCGGAGCGGCGCGCTTCATTTTCCCGAGATCGGAATGTGCCACTTTGAGCTCGAATGCGCACACTCGGTTTTAAGCGCGATTTGCAATCATTTTGGCCACAAAAAAATTAGTAAATAATTTCTATCGTTCCCTCTCGCTCGTACTTATGAGTTCGTCCTATCTTTTCGCTCGCTCCCACTCCATGCTATGGTAAAATACCTTTTTCGAACATATAATCGATATTTACTAAGCAAAATTAAAATTTTTGATTTCAAAGAGAGATGGGAAATGTAGCAAAATGCAATTAATACGAAGATGCGCGCATTCGAGCGAAAAGTGGCACATTTCCGAGCGAGGGAGGCAAATGAAGCGCGACGCGGAGCGGCGCGCTTCATTTTCCCGAGATCGGAATGTGCCACTTTGAGCTCGAATGTGCGCACTCCACTTTAAGCACGATGCACAATATTTAATTTATTTTCTAAAAAAATTTAATTACCCAAACTAATATTATAAAAGCGAAAATAACTCTGTCTGTCTGTATGTCTGTCTGTCTGTCTGTCTGTCTGTCTGTCTGTCTGTCTGTCTGTCTGTCTGTCTGTCTGTCCTGCCTGTCTGTCTGTCTGTCTGTCTGTCTATCCGTCTGTCTGTTACCTTTTCTCGCTTAAACCACTGAACCAATTTTGATGAATTTTGATATAGAGATAGATTGGACCTTGAACAAAAACCTAGGCTATTGTTTTTTGACAGTTAATAATTGCTTCTTTACTAGAAGAAAAGAGTATGTGTCTGTTGGTATACTGTCTCATATTAAAGAAAAAAAAACACAATTTAAAAAGAAAAACCATTATAGGACAGTAATTATCAATTAAAATTAAGAAAAGTCATTTAATATGGCCTACTAATAAAAAAGTAACAAGACGATAAAGTTGCGAAACGGCCAAAAAGACCGATACCGCGGTTCTAGTGTTAAGCAATCGCGTCGCCTAGAAAATTAACAAAGACATCGCCGAGCACGAACGCCTTCGCCTTCCTTCCAATTAATAAACCAGCGCCGGCAACAACTCCTCCAAGTTAGGGGTGAAACGCGTGCTAACTTACCAACTTTATGATCGAAGAACGCGGACGATCATGTCGACCAGTTGTAACATTATCCGAAGGCGTCTCGCAGCTTCGAGTAGCGACTTATCATTTCCATCAACACTTCGGCGAATTATGCGCAGCGTGCGGCCAACGCGAACTCCCCATTACTCCAAAACGGATTTCCTTTTTTTCCCGCTCGTCGTCGTAAAGCCGCGGAAAAGTCGCGGCGGGGGCGAGGCAATAAACGTCGCCGGTCGTCGACCACACGCAACACCCCATAAAAAGAACCGGTGCGCGCGCTTACGTAAGCGCGGCAGAAGTGAAACTTCTTTGGCGCGACCGAATTAAATATAACCGCGTACCTTGTTTTTGTGTTTAGCTCGTTTCTAAATTATAGGTGACCACGCCCGTCTTAAAAAAAATTAAACTTGGCGCCTTCGTATTGTACAGTCAGCCTAAGAAGTAATCAACACCCTAAAAGCAGTACTTACCGTAATCGAGCTATTCCAAGAGACAGGTTTTAGTTAAAAATGGTGTTTAAGGAGATTTATGACGGCTTTTATAAGTACAACAAATAATTTTTTCTATTAATTGTTTAAAAATAGCACGATCACTGTAGGCGCTGCTCTAGGGTGTTGATTACTTCTTAGGCTGACTGTACACTTATTCTCAGATTTACAAAGCGTTAAACAAAATTTACAATAATCAATGTAAAAACAATTGTATATGTTGATAGAATTAATTAGTAGTTAAAAATGTTACTAGTACATATTGGGGGCAAGTTTGATCATTCCCTCTCACTTGCACTTATGGAATTCTTCTATCTTTTCGCTCTCTCCTACTCATTGCAATAATACAAATGAGAACTGTCGTGAATGCCGTATTTTTTAATTATTTTCTCTCACTTGTATACATCTGGTATTCGTATCTTTTCACTCTCTCCCACTCATTGAGAAATAAAATAAAATTTTATTCTGCATGAGTTAAATGGCCTCTATACCGGACAATAAATGGAAAATAAGTTCAATAAATACAATAAAAGAAATAGTTTTAATTAATCTTATAATTTATTTATTAGTTAGTGTTTTTTTGCTCTTCTAGTATTATTTTGCTTGTGCGTTCAAAGCCAATTTTATTGTACGTATGCTCGGCCACCTTATTTTTAGTTTAAATCAATAAAAGTTTATTAATTTGTTTATTTTTTTAATTATTTTACCCTACACTAATTAGCTCAAAAATATTTTCTGATTTTATAGTTGTTATATTGTATTTAATATCATTGGTCAAAAAAAACCTTAACCTACCTTTTAAAAAATCAATGTTGTAGCAAATTGTGAACAAATTTTTTATTGTTTATTTTAAAATATTTATATTTTATATATATTATATATATTTATATTTTTTTTTAAATCTTTTAAGTCAAAAAATTTAATTTAATGCAGTAAATATTGATTTTATGTTCGAAAAACGTACTTACCATAGCAATGAGTGGAAGGGAGCGAAAAGATACGACAATCTCGTAAGTGTGACTGAGAGGAAACGATTAAAACTGTTCAATATATATATCGACAAAAACTTTTCACAAAAATTTTAAAATAATGAAACGTAGTTATTAAAAAATAATAATAATAACGACTATAAATTTATTTCAACTTAAAATTAAAAACAATTGAGCTAGCTTAATATTAAATAAATTTTTTATTGAGTAAAATTGTATTCAACAATTTGGAAGACACGTTTCTTAATAGTTTTTGAATAAAATATTTTAGTTGCAATCAATGCCATAGCCTACGTTTCGTTTTTTTTATTTTAAATAATTTACTTGCAGTTTTAATAAACAATTTATAATTTTTTTTAAGATTTCGATGCGTTTTAAAAATTTATTGTACATTCGAAGGACCAAAGCACTTGTCCCTGTGCCCATATAAACTTTTTAAATTATCTTCGAAATTAGAAAAAAATTCAATGTCCCCAACTGTTCTTTTCTTTTTCGCATTTTTAAATTGTTTATTTGTAGAACTAAACAATTTGTGAGTTTTTTTAATTTTTTGACGTTTTTTAAAAACATTTAATTGCAGATTATAAGACGTAAAAGACTAAAGGACTTGTTCTAAGTACACCCATACCTCGCTCTACGGCCTAGATAAAAACGCCGTATAACAAATCAATTATTTCGATACAAACGCGTACAAATTTAATTAGACCCATCTCAATTTTTTATTACATAATAGGCTAAAATGTCTAGTCTGTGACCACCTACCAGTGAATGACCGTTACGAGAAATAATGTTTATAACAATTTAAAAATTAATTCATATTGATAATACAGCATTAAACAGTTTCCCTAATTTTTTTAACTTCCCGTCGCGTTTTAAAAAATTTTATTATAGCATTTTGGGGGTTTGTAGGCTATCGGGCATTGGTATCTCTTTAATGCTTACAAAAAAAAAATTGTGTATACGCGCCACTGTTGCTCAATTCTTAAAATTTTTTTAAATGAAAGCTAAAGGTCCCATCTAAATGCTCCTGCAAAAATTTCCAGGATTTAATTGCAAATTTTTTTTGTGTGGCGTTCCCAACTTTAGGATTTTATAATGTTATTTTTAGATTGCCATTTCTTCTAATTGAAAGACGTTATTTATATTATTTCTTTAAGTAAAAGAAATAGAAAAAAATATTTCAAATATAAGTTGTAACTACAAATGAAATATAATCAAATTTTAAATTTCAAAATTATAACTAAAAAGGGGGCTGAAATATTAATTTTTTTTTAAATCTTTAAATTTTCTAACAATAAATCTTTGGAAATAAAATTAAAAATTTAAACGTTTGCATTTTTTTAATTTATAAATTTTTAAATTTTTGAGTTGGAAGTAAATAGATTAATTAAGTTAAATAATTTTAATCGTTCTCTCTCACTTGCACCGACAATATTTTCCTATCTTTTCGCTCCCTTCCACTCATTGCTGTGGTAAATACATTATTGGAACATAAAATCGATATTTCCTAAATTAAATTAATTTTTTGATACAAAAAAGTCAATGATAAAGTATACAAATCGAGTAAATACGAGGATGTGCGCGTTCGAGCGAAAAGTGGCACATTTCCGAGCAAATGAAGCGCGACGCGGCGCGATTTTCATCTTTGGATCGTGTGCCACTGAGCTCGAATCATCTTTTAAGCACGATCACAATGAATTTGCCATAAATTAGACGAATTAATTAATTAAATTTTTAATCGTTCCCACTCAACCAACAATAATTTCGTATTTTTGCTCTTCACTCATTTAGGTAAATATTATTATTGGAACATAAAATCGATATTTACTATTTAAATTAATTTTTTACAAAAGTCAATGATAAAATATTCAAATAGTAAATGAGATGTCCTTGACAAAAGTCAAATTTCATCGAAAATATGAACAAAGCGGGCGAATTTAAATTTTTTAGATCTAAAATGTTCAACAATAAATCTTGAAATAAAATTAATTTAAACGATTCAATAATTTAAAATAAATTAGAACGAAATAATTAATTAAATCATTTTAATCGTTTTCTCTCACTCGAACCAACATAATTTTCGTATCTTTTCGCTCCCTTCTACTCATTGCTATGGTAAATACATTATTGGAACATAAAATCGATATTTACTAAATTAAATTAATTTTTTGATACAAAAAAGTCAATGATAAAGTATACAAATCGAGTAAATACGAGGATGTGCGCGTTCGAGCGAAAAGTGGCACATTTCCGAGCGAGGGAAGCAAATGAAGCGCGACGCGGAGCGGCGCGCTTCATTTTCCCGAGATCGGAATGTGCCACTTTGAGCTCGAATGCGCACACTCCGTTTTAAGCACGATTCACAACAATTTAGACCAATAAATTAGACGAAAAATTAATTAAATCATTTTAATCGTTCCCTCTCACTCGGACCAACATAATTTTCGTATATTCTCGCTCCCTTCCACTCGTTGCTATGGTGCATACATTTATCGAACTTCCGTCGCCCACTAAAATTTTATTCCCAACGCCAAAAGAAGTATAACTTCATGACATCTCAACTCTTCGCGAGCGCTCGGTAGCCCATTGCATTTTTGGCGAGCCGAAGAAGACGTACATTTCGCCTTCGCCCCTTCACCTCGCCCCGTCCCCCCTCGGACATTTCTATCAATTTTGTGCACGAACGTAAACGATCCCGTCGTCCCGATCTTATCTCGAACAAGTGTGAGTGAAGTACGGCCACCCATGGCTGCAGCAAGTTAAATTAGTGAGCTTTTCCAAATGCGGCGCGGCGGGGGAGGAGGGGGCGGGCAATTAACGCGCCGAAGAAAAGGACCGCATCATTTCGTGAGGCGCAGCGATCGGAATGCGAGAGAGAGAGAGAGGTGAAAAAATGTCCCCAATCCGAAGGAATCTTCGAATGTCTTGTTTAATTTATCGGTCGTGTTCTCCCGACATCGGACTAATTGGGGACAGATTACAGGTGAGAAATATTGGTCGGATAAACACGATTTTGAGAGATTCAGGTAAAAGAGGCGACGTTCGGGCCCGGGGGCCGGTCGGCGGAAGGGGATGCGGGCTGTATGGGCGCATTTCTGAAACAGTGTGATGCCGGTCCATTAATGGGATAGAGGCGGCCGAAGGGGAACCCCTTAAATGCCCGGCATTGTTATCGAATCGAGCTCTGTTTGATTATATGATTATCGATGGCAGGTGTTCGAATTCCGTTCATTCTCCGCGTGATTGATTGAATTTTTATTCCCATTGTATTCGAAGGACTCCAATTGTTGTATTTAAAGGTGTTAATGTTCGATTATATCATTAATCTTGAGTGTTAATCCTCGATTTCTTATTTTTTTTGCGCTCTCGCGCGCTCGCCCTTTCTCTTTCTGGCGCTTTTCGTGCGGGCTCGCGAGTGCCACACACGAATTGAGCGTTTCGGGTCCAAAATTCGTCGGAACTTAACCTCAAAGTCCGATGGAAAATAAGTTAATTTAATGAATCTTGAATTAATTATTAACACTTCCAAATACCTATAACTCATAATTATTTTTATGGATATTTATTATTATTTTTTTTTATGCGATGTTTTTCGCAATTGCACTACACCCAAAACAGTTTAGGGACTTCTGATTCAAACTGGATCGTTAATTCATTAATAACATTTCCGAATAGCTATAACATGTAATTATTTTATATATATGTTTTTTATTATTTTTTTATTCGATGTTCTTCGCAATAGCACTATTCCTACAACAGTTTGAGGTCTTCTGATTTAAACTGCATCGTTAATTAATTAATAGCACTTCCAAATACTTATAACTCATAATTATTTTATTAATATGTTTTTTATTTTTTTTAGATTTGATGTTCGCAATAGCACTCTATCGTCAACAGTTTGGGATCTTCTGATTTAAACTTCATCGTTAATTAATTAATAATAGTTCCAAATACCTATAACTCATAATTATTTTATATACGAGTTTTTTAATTTTTTTTAGATTCAATGTTCTTCGTAATAGCACTATATCTACAACTGTTTGAGGACTTCTGATTTAAATTGCATCGTGAATTAATTAATAATACTTCCAAATACCTATAACTCATAATTATTTTGTTAATATGGTTTTTTATTTTTTTTAGATTTGATGTTCTTCGCAATAGCACTCTATCTACAACAGTTTGGGGTTTTCTGATTTAAAATTCATCGTTAATTAATTAATAATAGTTCCAAATACCTATAACTCATAATTATTTTATATACATTTTTTTTATTTTTTTTAGATTCAATGTTCTTCGCAATAGCACTATACCTACAACTGTTTAAGGACTTCTGACTTAAACTGCATCGTTAATTAATTAATGACACTTTCAAATACCTATAACATATAATTAATTTATTAATATGTTTTTATTTTTTTTAGATTTGATGTTCTTCGCCATAGCACTCTATCTACAACAGTTTGGGGTCTTCTGATTTAAACTGCATCGTTCATTAATTAATAATAGTTCCAAATACCTATAACTCATAATTATTTTATATACGAATTTTTTATTTTTTTTTAGATTCAATGTTCTTTGCAATAGCACTATACCTACAACTGTTTGAGGACTTCTGATTTAAACTACATCGTTAAGTCATTAATAACACTTCCAAATACCTATAACTCATAATTATTCTATATACATATTTTTTATTTTTTTTTAGATTTGATGTTCTTCTGAATATCACTACATCTACAACAGTTTGGGATCTTCTGATTTAATCTGCATCGCTAATTAATTAATAACACTTTCCAATACCTATAACTTGTAATTATTTTATATGTATATTTATTATTATTTTTTTGATTCGATATTCTTCGCAACGGCACTACACCTACAACTGTTTGGGAACTGCTAATTTAAGCTGCATCGCTAATTAATGAATAACACTTCCAAATACTTACAACTCGTAATTATTTTACATATATATTTTTTATGGACCAGATCAGGCACCTACTCTAGTAGAACACAATTAATTTGATTATTTTGACCTGACCAAGTCCCAAAAACGGTTAAACATATGTAGCCCTGTAACCGTAGACCAAATCGGGCATCTCGTCGGGCAAAATACGATGGGGCTAGCTTATTTTAACCCGCTCGGGTATCTGGCAAACTTTAATGGATGTAGCTCTGTAACCATCGACCAGATTGACACCGTGTCCGACATAACTTGTACTTAAGGCACTACAATGGTTTGCCCGACCAGCTTCCCCGTTTTACGAAGAAAATCGTCCACTAAACACTTTGATCTTTTTCTTTTCTATTATTGAACTTCGCACATTTTCTTTTTTCTTTATCTCCAAATCCGAAGACCAAAAATCAGTGGTACCACAACACGAGCAGATCATTTTCGTTCGCAGAAAAGAACGAAACGTAATTGCGTCGGGAACAAGCCGAACAAGCTGTCGAACGCCGGGCAATCGTAAATCGAACCATCAATCGCCCGATAAAAGAAGAAAAAAAGGAATAAAATGTGGCACTGAAAGAGCTAAATACAAGCTGTTACGGAATCATTAATAATAACAGATGGCACAATAGGTGTCTGTAGTTTACACGGCGAATTAAAGTGGACCGTGGCCAGCGCACGCTGAGATCTCTCGTTATATCTGCCCACAGATTTTTTCGAAGATATGCGAAGCATTCGTACGGAACAGACAATTAATTAAGAGGGAATGAGTTTAATTTTCTCGGACTTTTCGGGACGGACCTTTTTCTCCTTCCTCGTTCCAAAAACAAGTCAATTCGTTAATGCAAATACAAAATCGGGTTTTGAATAATTGTTTTTTGTCCCAAGTTTTCGAACTTGGTCCCGTAAATCGAGTTATTTTAATTCCATCGATCCCATATGTGCTAAAAAAGTTATGGAGGGGGGGGGGGAAGCAGAGGTCAATATTTGAGGTTTTTTGGATTATTTTGAAAACGGTAAGTTTTATCAAAAAAGTGGCCCAGTGAAAAATTATAGATTTTAAAACAAAAATGGTTCTTATACAGTCAAACCTCGATAAGTGGAAGTTGAAGGGAAACTAAAAATAATTCGACTTATCAAAAATTCGGCTTATCGAGGTTCGACTGTACTTTTTTTTTTAATAAATACCATTCGTGAGATATCGCTATTCTACACTAAAGGAAAAAATCAAAAAGGTCAAGAACATTTCCTAAATTTTTTGGTGATTTTTGACAGGCTGTATTTCAGTGAAAAATGGCCGTATTTAAAATTTAAAAAAGGCTTTTTAAAGCTCCAAGATTCTAGTTTTCAGATCTTTTAGTCAAAAATTTAAAGGAGCCAGCGTTATAATGCAATCTTAAGCAATAGCGCCCAAAAAAATTGCAAAACTATTTTCTTTTTGATATGGAAATTTTTTTTCTTTCTGTGTACAATTGCGATTACTCACGAATGGTAATTTTGAGAAGAAAAAGTATGAGGACCATTTTTGTAGATCATTTTAAGATCTATAATTTTTGTCCGAACTACTTTTTTGATAAAACTTACCGTTTTCGAAAAAAAACAAAGAAAACTTCAAATTTTGATTTTTGGCCACGAATAATTTTTTTAGTACACGTGGGATCGACGGGGAACTTTTGACACTTTGGTGTACCCGAAGGTCTCGACCAAAATTTAGCTTTGTCGGAATTTTTGTTATTTGACCACTATTTTTATGTCTATTGCGATTCCCATGGTTTGTTTGAAGGATTAATAAATTCCTTATTAAGCGATTGAGCTTGGTAAACATTTTTTTTAGAAGTGCCTTTTAAATTGCTACCTCAGAGTTAATTTCTTTTGTAGACATGGTTAATTCTTCGATTTTTATAGTTTAATAGTTTTATGGCACCGAGCGCGCGGATGATGAGTTTATTTTCCTCTTTATTATTTTCGGTTGTAAAACGTGTAAGCTTTATTTCTTCGGCACTTCGCCGAATAACGGCCCCGATAGTTCTTTTAATGCTCCTTTTGTGATAAACCGACGTCCATATAAGAATTCCCTTTAATTAGTCTCATTAAATCGTTAAGTCAATTCATAACCGAACCTTTCTTTTTTTCGGGTGAAAATCTGTTTATTCAGGCGCGTAGGTTTGAACAACGCATTGTAAAAACCGGGCGCGTAAAAGCTAATACAAAAAATTCTGGGCCGTGTAATAGATGAAGTCCAAAAAACTGCTCACTCGCGTGTAGATCGAGGGGCCCGTGCAGTCGTTGTTGTAGATCGAGGAGACGACCCCTATCAGCGTGCCGTTTTGCACCAACGGGCCGCCGCTGTCGCCGTAGCACACGTTTTGCCCGCGGGCCATGGTGCACAGCTTGCTCTTCGATTTGCCGTAGTCGTAGCCGTAGTATCTGTAGGTGTCGCACTCTGAAAAAAAAAATCGAAAATTATTTTTTAATCGTATGAAATGCACCTACTTCGGGAATGCCCGAAGTGACCGTTTAGAACGCAGTTCCCCCACTTTTTTTGTGCTTTTAAAAATTTATTGTGTTTCCCATGTAACAGATGCATAATTTTTAATATTCAATTTTTTTTTAAATTATTTATTAAGTAGCTTAAATGATGGACTTTAGAAAGAAATCACAAGGAAATTATTTAAAAAACGAAGAGACTAAGAGTCGCCATATGGTTAAATTAACATTTTGAAAAAGTTAATTTTTTTCAATTGCATCTTTCAACAAATCAAATTGCCCCTCGGTGAGGCGTGGGCCGCACGTTGAAAAATACTGATGTAGACCGTATTGGGTTTTAATGGGGCATGCCCGATAAAACCTCGGCCAGAATACAAATAATGTATTGTCGGGTTTTCCCGATTGGGATAAATTAATTGCTTTTATTTTTCGATCAACTCACCTACGATATAATAAAGATGTCCGTAGAAGTATCGCAAAAATCGCGAGCTCTGCGGGTTGTACATCTGCGCCACCCCCCACCCCGAAGTCAGAGCCGCCTGATAGAACCCTTCGTTCGGGCTTTGGGGCAATCGAATCGGCTGGACGGCCGAATTGTACACCAAAGGCGAAGCCAGGAAGGCCACAGCTATGTCGTTGGTCAAAGTTCCTAAAAAAAAAAAAAGGAGCGTTAGAAGTTATACTTCTTTGGCGTGAAGTAATTAAATTTAAATTAAAAAAAATTAATAAAAACAAAGATTTAAGTAAAACACTAAACGCCCACGTTTAATCCAATAAATTACACCAAAAACTACTTAAATAGTTTTAATCGTTCCCTCTCACTCCCACCCCCGAAATTTTCGTATCTCTTCGCTCCCTTCCACTCATTACCACGGTGAACACGTTTCTCGAACTTAAAATCAATTTTTAGACTTACTTGGATCGTATTTGGGATGAAGCATGATCTGCGCGATCCCCACCCTCTGCGAATTTTCGTCAGGTTGGTAGATGTCCGTCAGGCCCGCCATGACGGCGGCGTTTTCCTGTTCCTCCCTCGTATCGAAGCAATGGGCCGCCGACAGGACCAACTTCGGATGGATTATGGAGCCCCCGCAGTTGGGGTAGTTGTTCTTCAGGATGAGGACGATGTAGGGAAAATCGCCCTTCTTCGCGAAGTTTCCCGAAATTATTTGCTCTTTGCGTTCCACGCAGAAAACTACAATTTGTGCGAAAAACAAATTTTACCATTAAAATATTAAAATTAATAAATGGGGGCACTTACCGTTTGCGCTCAGCAAAATAAGGCACAGCACACTTGTTACGTGAAGAAGCATTTTGAGTAATGACTCTGATCGAAAAAAGAGCTGAGTTTTTATAGGAAAGCGAAGAAAGGTGCGAGACGACTTGGATAAAGTTTATAAATACGAGGAATGACGTGAAAACGCAACCACAACAAAAGCCCGAGCGATCGCAGCAAAGATAAAGAACAGAAATCGCAATAAAACTGTTTTTTGGGGAAACGTGAGTCAAGAATTAAGGGTGCAGTTTTTTGTGCGGGGATGTGGTTTTTTATCGCTCGCATCGCACAGTTTTTTTTGGGAAAATTAATCAGCGGCGCGCGGCGCACGATTTCTTCGTTTTTAGTCGGAATTATATTGTTTTTCGATTTTTGCTTTGGGATTTATCGGTTTTGTTGCTTTTAGGAATTCGTAGCTGGAAGAAGTAATTTATTGTGTGTGCTTCTCGAAATTAATTAAAAAGTTCGGACGATTTTCGGAAAAAAGTCATATAATTTTTTGAATTTACGTTTAACCAAATTAAAATTGATTTGGCTTTGTTAGTTTTTTAAATGTTTTAGTGGGCAGTAAAAATTTAGATTCCCAAAGATTTTTTGAATGAGTGAGTGCCCATGGGCGTAGCTAGGGAGTTTTTCTTAGGGGGGAGCCGGTCAGCAAAAAAATAAAACTTACCTTCTAAAAGTTTAGAACGCGTTTTTTTCCAGACTGAACATTAGGCCCTATTTTTTTTACGTGATCTTACGTTTGGATAGACAGCCTTTCAGAATCTCAAAAGTTTTTAAAGATCCGTTCACAATTAACCGAGTTACAATTTTTCAAAGTAGAAATTTAAACAAATTAATAACGAATTCTTCAAACGCGTTTTTCTCAAAATTTCAAATAGTACGCCTATGGTTTTTTAGGCCTATCCGAAGCCAAAAAGTCTGGAAAATCTGAATCTGTATAGTTTTTAAAGATTTGTTCACAAATAACGGCGCTACAATTTTTTTAACGTAAACTTTTGTGCTAAAAAGTGAACCTAAAATTTCAATCCTTAATTACTCAAAAAATTAACATTGCGCCCTATTCGTTTTTTGCACGTACCTTATGGAGAAAAGTCTCAGAATTTTGAATCCGGGTTGCTTTTGATAATGAGATTGAAAATGAGGGCGCTACGGTCGTTTTTTTGAGTTCTAGTGTATTTTTTTCGATTTATTTAGTTTTCTGGAAAACTTTGGCTGTTGAAGAAAGGCTTTGGCTATGTCGGTTTAGAGTCCATAAAACGTTTCGTAAATTAAAAAAAAAAAAACATTACTTAAACTTTTTTTTTGTCAATTTGAAAATTAAAAATTTTATCAAAATTTACATTCTGAAAGCTTCAAACCCGTTTTTCTCCCAGACTTAACATTGGGCCCCGTCAATTTTTTTGGCCGATCTGACGCTCCGATAAATGGGTTTTCAGAATCTGAAAAGTGTTTAAAGATCGGTTCACAAATGAGCGAGCTACGATTTTTCAAATTCGAAATTTTGAAAATATTAATCACAAGTCGGACTCTTTGAACCCGTTTTACTCGATAATTTTAAATAGCACGCCTATGGTTTTTTGAGCTTGCCCAAAGCCAAAATGTCTGGCGAATCCGAATCTGTATAGTTTTTAAGGATCGGTTACGAAATAACGGCGCCACAATTTTTTTAACCTAAAAATGGTAAACAACGATATCGTCAAAATCAAAATTCTCATAGTTTTATACAAAAAAAATTGTAGAAAGCACTCAAACAAAATTATTTTTCTATAAAGTGTTGTTCGTAATTTTGTATTTTTAATTACTAATTTTTTGGTTCGTTTTCTCAAATTGTGGTTATTAATTTTGCCTTTAATTGAGTAACATTTGAAGTAAAACTTCTTTAGGTGGGATAGAGAAAATTGATCTAAATCAGATTTAAAATTAATACAATTTAAATAAAATTTTTTAATAGCCGTAAATTCAATTTTTTAATGCCTTAAAAAACCTCAATACAATTTCCCGCTTTTAATTCAAAGAAAAACCGCTAAGTTGGTTGCACTGATTGTTCCGTAAATTATCTGAACACGTTTTAATATTTATTAGATAGCAAATGCCAAGAAAACAATGTCTAAAATCATTTCCTTCTGGCGCACTAAGAAGTTTCACTTCTTCCGCGCGCGCATCCCACGCACTTTCACTTTCGCTTCATAAAACGACTTAATTTTAATTTGTACTTAAATTTCCAGCCGAGACGGACTGCGCCCGCAAAAAAACTCTTCGTCAACAAACCCAAATTTTTCCCAATAAATAAAGCGGTCCCGATATATTAACACGATGACCTAATTCCCTCGCTATTCCGAAAATACTTCGCGCTTGTTCTTCGCGATAAGGCGACAAGCGAAGATAAAATAGCCCACGAAAGCGAGACGTTTCGGCGCAAAAAACGGGAGTAACAGTAAAAAGAAGAAACATCGTCTTTTATCTAATGTAAGAGCGAGGAAAGTGGGCTATAAAATATTTAAAAACGTGGGCCCACCGCTCGCTCCGACACCTTTTCTCATCTTATCAGATGGTGCGGGTCCCGTAAATATGGTGTCGTCACTACCCCCCTTGGGTCCGGGGGCCCCATTAAACGTCCGAACGTTTTTATTTTGAAACGCGGGGCCCGGCCGACACCTCCGAAAAACGGGTCGACGAGCGCGCCGGGGTCGGCCACTGGCGAAAAAAAACGGAAAAAGCGATAAAAAGAGCGCGCGCGTCGACGTAAAAACAAAGAGCCGTTGAAGTGCACTATGTAACATAGGCTTGACAATTTTAAAACAACTAAGTTGGCAATAAATAAGCGGTGAAGATGGTTCGCGTGGGCCGAACATAAGACCATAGCGGCCTTAAATCATGGTACTCCGGATGGCCATAAACTATTGCCACACACGCCGACCCAACGTTTGTGTATTTATCGCATTGCGCTGACGAGGCGCTCCGAAAAATTCGGTTTCGATCGAATTCGCGGGCGGAGAGGCGCTCCCGTCGAGGCCTCATTATGAATTTCGGTTGGCAAAATCGCCCAGTGGCGTTGCCAGCCAACTGGCTTTGAAGGGTAATTTAAAAAAAAAGAAAAAACTTAATTTAACTCTTTTGTTTGAAATTTTGGTGATTTTTTAGAATAAAAATAAAAATAAGCGGCTGAAAAATTTTTAGGGGGGGTATTTGCCGAAATAACCCCTTCTGAAAGCGCCACTGAACTCGCCGTGCCCAAAATCGATCGATTTTCAAATCGGTAAACAAGTTCGTCGCGCTCGAATTATTAAAAAATCAATTATCTACGGCGGCGGTTCTCAAAATTTTTGATTTTGCGCTGCCCGCTTTGAGATTCGATGGTTTTCGAGAGCTGTTTCGTTCAGAATGTTGAGGACTTGTGTTTTTTTTTTTGATGAGCATTTAATAATAGAAATTTTGCAATCAAAGATTTTTTTACTTTAACCTTCTGTGTACGAAGTGGGGGCATAACTAACGTGACCAATTTTTTTTTAGTTAAAACGGGACGTTCGTTAATTGAGCTTAAAATCGAGTGTGCGCATTCGAGCTCAAAGTGGCACATTCCGATCTCGGGAAAATGAAGCGCGCCGCTCCGCGTCGCGCTTCATTTGCCTCCCTCGCTCGGAAATGTGCCACTTTTCGCTCGAACGCGCACATCTTCGTATTTATGAAATTTTGTCTATTCAACTTTCTTCCAAATCAAAAATTTAATAAAAAATTGATTATATATTTAAAAAACGTGTTTTTACCATAGCAACGAGTGGGAGCGAGTGAAAAGATACAACAAACTCATAAGTACGAGTGAGAGGGAACGATGTTATCTAATATTTTGTCTATTTTATTGTGAGTCGTGCTTAAAACCGAGTGTGCACATTCGAGCTCAAAGTGGCACATTTCCGATCTCGGGAAAATGAAGCGCGCCGCTTCGCGTCGCGCTTCATTTGCCTCCCTCGCTCGAAAATGTGCCACTTTTCGCTCGAATGCGCACATCTTTGTATTTATTGGATTTGTTTACTTTATCCTTCGCTCTTTCAAATCAAAAAATTAAATTTAGTGTATTAAATATCGATTTTATGTTCGAAAAACGTACATACCATAGCAATGAGTGGAAGGGAGCAAAAAGATACGACAATCTCGTAAGTGTGACTGAGAGAAAACAATTAAAACTGTTCAATATATATATCAACAAAAGCTTTTCACAAAAATTTTAAAATAATGAAACGTAGTTATTAAAAAATAATAATAATAACGACTATAAATTAATTTCAACTTAAAATTAAAAACAATTGGGCTAGCTTAATATTAAATAAAATTTTTATTGAGTAAAATTGTATTCAACAATTTGGAAGACACGTTTCTTAATAGTTTTTGAATAAAATATTTTAGTTGCAATCAATGCCATAGCCTACGTTTCGTTTTTTTTATTTTAAATAATATACTTGCAGTTTTAATAAACAATTTATAATTTTTTTTAAGATTTCGATGGGTTTTAAAAAATTTATTGTACATTCGAAGGACCAAAGTACTTGTCCCTGTGCCCATATAAACTTTTTGAATTATCTTCGAAATTAGAAAAAAATTCAATGTCCCCAACTGTTCTTTTCTTTTTCGCATTTTTAAATTGTTTATTTGTGAAACTAAACAATTTGTTAGTTTTTTTAACTTTTTGACGTTTTTTAAAAACATTTAATTGCAGATTATAAGAACTAAAAGACTAAAGGACTTGTCCTAAGTACACCCATACCTCGCTCTACGGCCTAGATAAAAACGCCGTATAACAAATCAATTATTTCGATACAAACGCGTACAAATTTAATTAGACCCATCTCAATTTTTTATTACATAATAGGCTAAAATGTCTAGTCTGTGACCACCTACCAGTGAATGACCGTTACGAGAAATAATGTTTATAACAATTTAAAAAATTAATTCATATTGATAATACAGCATTATAGGGAGCGTTCAAGTATTACGTAACGCAACATGGAGGGGGGAGGGTTGACCATCGCGTTATACATCATCTTTTTTTAACTTAAATAAAAAGGTAGGGAATTAAAAATTCCCAATTTGGCAACCCCTTTCGTTTATGTATTACGGGAAAATGGTCACTTGGTGGTTACGTAACGTTTAGGGCTGGGGGGAGTCTGAAAAACGTTACGGCGCGTTACTTAAGGGGGGGGGGGACAGGAGGTTAAAAATTGCGTTACGTAATACTTGAACGCTCCCTAAACAGTTTGCCTAATTTTTTTAACAAATCGTCGCGTTTTAAAAATTTTTGTTATAGATTCTAAGGACTAGTCTTTTTCCCTATAAAAGCACTTCAATTTATTTTAAAAATTTAAAGAAATTGTACATCCCAAAATTTTTACGTTTCTTTTTTTTTTTTTTAAAATACTCAAATTTTCTAACGATAAATCTTGGGAAATAAAATAAAAAATTTAAAGGCTGCATTTTTTTAATTTATAAATCGAATATTTTTAATTTTGCGAGATGAAAGTGAGTAGATTAATTAAGGCGAATCGATAAATACGAGGATGTGCGCGTTCGAGCGAAAAGTGGCACATTTCCGAGCGAGGGAGGCAAATGAAGCGCGACGCGGAGCGGCGCGCTTCATTTTCCCGAGATCGGAATGTGCCACTTTGAGCTCGAATGTGCACACTCGTTTTTAAGCACGATTCACAATAAAATAGACAGAATATTAGATAACATCGTTCCCTCTCACTCGTACTTATGAGTTTGTTGTATCTTTTCGCTCGCTCCCACTCATTGCTATGGTAAAAACACGTTTTTTAAATATATAATCAATTTTTTATTAAATTTTGATTTGGAAAAAGTTGAATAGACAAAATTTAATAAATACGAGGATGTGCGCGTTCGAGCGAAAAGTGGCACATTTCCGAGCGAGGAGGCAAATGAAGCGCGACGCGGAGCGGCGCGCTTCATTTTCCGAGATCGGAATGTGCCACTTTGAGCTCGAATGCGCACACTCGGTTTTAAGCACGACTCACAATAAAATAGACAGAATATTAGATAACATCGTTCCCTCTCACTCGTACTTATGAGTTTGTTGTATCTTTTCGCTCGCTCCCACTCATTGCTATGGTAAAAACACGTTTTTTAAATATATAATCAATTTTTTATTAAATTTTTGATTTGGAAAAAAGTTGAATAGACAAAATTTAATAAATACGAGGATGTGCGCGTTCGAGCGAAAAGTGGCACATTTCCGAGCGAGGGAGGCAAATGAAGCGCGACGCGGAGCGGCGCGCTTCATTTTCCCGAGATCGGAATGTGCCACTTTGAGCTCGAATGCGCACACTCGGTTTTAAGCACGACTCACAATAAAATAGACAGAATATTAGATAACATCGTTCCCTCTCACTCGTACTTATGAGTTTGTTGTATCTTTTCGCTCGCTCCCACTCATTGCTATGGTAAAAACACGTTTTTTAAATATATAATCAATTTTTTATTAAATTTTTGATTTGGAAAAAAGTTGAATAGACAAAATTTAATAAATACGAGGATGTGCGCGTTCGAGCGAAAAGTGGCACATTTTCGAGCGAGGGAGGCAAATGAAGCGCGACGCGGAGCGGCGCGCTTCATTTTCCCGAGATCGGAATGTGCCACTTTGAGCTCGAATGCGCACACTCCGTTTTAAGCACGATTCACAATAAATAATGTACTTTAAAAAATATTTAAGTAATTGTAAAACAGTTCCACAACTGAGCTTTGATTATTTGCTTCGCACATTTTGAGAACCGCCGATTTCTTTCCGTAAGCGCCCCCTTTAACACGAAGAAAGAGGCGACCGCGATTTTCTACTTCGTAGCCTCAAATTAATTAGCTCCTCATTATATTTAACCAAAAAAAAAAAAAAACGGACAAGAACCGATTTTCGAACAAATTTAAGGACGTGAAAATCGACAGAAAACGAAACGAGTTTCGAAATTTTTGCGAGCAGTTTTACGGTCGCGGGTGTACCGGTTTCGCGAGGGCAATTTGGCGAAAATGAATAGAGGTGTGCGCGCGTTTGAATTACGAATATTGCGGGTGTTCGCCGCTGTTTACACTTGTTCTTCGCGATGGGCAACCGGGGCCTTCGCATTACGAACCATCGGCGTTCGTCGATACAGCCTTCGATACCTGCAGAGATTAATAAGTTCGGTGGTGTCGGAAAGAGAAGTGGGTACATCGAAAAGTCCGTCCTCCTTTTTCTCTTTTGCACCACACTCCGCTCGTCTTCGTTTTTATTTAATTGCCCCGACACGATGCGATGGAATTTTTGGATTCGTGACCAAAATTTGTATTTTGCGGACTTCGAGAGACTGATTTCTTTTTTAATACAGTAGGCGCAGTTTAATGTGATCACATGTGATTACATTAAGCGATTGATAGCAATAAGCGCACGACACTACCAAAAAAAAGTAAAACTTGCGTTTCGAAAGTTTTGGACGCGTTTTTCATCTAGATGTAACATTGGGCCTTGTTAATTTTTTTAGCTGGTCTTACGCTGCAATAAACGTGCTGTCAGAAGCTGAAAAGTTTTTAAAGATCCGTTCACAAATAACCGAGCTACGATTTTTCAAAATAAAAATTCTAAAAAAATTAATTACAAGTCGGACTGTTCGAACCCCTTTTTCTCAAGAATTTTAAATAGCACGCCTATGGTTTTTTGAATGTGTTCGAAGCCAAAAAGTCTGACAAATATGAATCTGTATAGTATGTAAAGATTTGTTCACAAATAACGGTGAAACAATTTTTAAACGTTAACTTTTGTGCTACAAAAATAAATTTCAATTTCAACCCTTAATTACTCAAAAAATTAACATTGCACCCTATGCCGATTTTGCACGCATCTCATGGAAAAAAGTTTCAGGATTTTGAATCTGGGTAGTTTTTAATGATTAAACCGAAAATGAGGGCGCTACGATTGTTTTTTTGAGTTGAAGTGTATTTGGGTTTTTTATTTTGGTTTTAATTGTTTTTTAAAGTAATTTGTTGAAATTTACCGCGTATTTAAATCGATTTTTCAAATTGTTTACGACAAAAGATTTATTAGCAACAATTTCAATCTAGTTAATGAGATTTAGTCGCAGAGAAAAAAAGATCTAACCTCAAATCCGACGTTGGACGTCGATTTATTTGGAGCGCCGGCACTTTTTTGATTACACACGACGTTTTTTTTTAATTAATGTTAGGACGAAGCACTGTTAATAAATAATTATAAATGCACAAATATTGCACGTCTTATCACGGCCACGGACCATAGAAAACTAGAATTTTCTAAAATATTAGTCAACGTTATGTAAAGGTGTTGTTATTGCACGTGCACAGGCAAAATTTTTCGCCTTATCGCATAAACCAAAAGCACGCTGATATGCAATTAAATGTGTTTATCAATTAAAGCCCGGAGTACTTTTTCAAATGTAACGATATGCAATATTCCAGTTAGCAATATTGTTATTTCGCAAAGTCAAAAACAAATTGCTTGAATTTCAATTGAAATAGAATTAAATAGTCGTTTTTCTCCTTGACTTAACACAAGGGCCTGTTGATTTTTTTAGCCGATTATAAGCTCCGATAAACGGGCTTTTAGAATCTAAAAAGTTTTTAAAAATCCGTTTACAAATAACGAGCTACGATTTTTCAAAATGGAAATTTGGAAAACAATTTTTACAAGTTGGACTTTTCGAACCCGTTTTTCTCAAAATTTCAAATAGCACGCAAATAGTTTTTAGATTTATCCGACGCCCAAAAATCCGGAAAATCTGAATCTCTATAGTTTTTAAAGATCCGTCCACAAATAACTGCGCTACAATTTTTTTAACGTAAAATTTTGGACTACAAAAATAACCTAAATCTTCAACGCTTAATTACTCAAAAAATTAACATTGCCCCATATGCCGATTTTGCACGTATCTTATAGCAAAAAGGCTCAGAATTCCGAATAGGGGTCGCTTGTAACGATCGGATAAAAAATGAGGGCGCTACAATCGTTTCTGTGGGTCGAAGTGTATTTTTTTCGATTTATTTAGTTTTTTCGAAAATTTTTGGCGTTAAAATTTACATTTTGAAAGCTTCGATTGCGTTTTCCTCCCACATTTAACATTGGGCCCTATTGATTTTTTTAGCTTATTTTACGCTCAGATAAACGGTCTATCAGAGTCAAAAAAGTTTTTAAAGATTCGTTCACAAATAACCGAACTACGATTTTCAAAGTGGAAATTTAAAAAAAATTAATTACAAGTCGGATTCTTCAAACCTTTTTTTCTCGAAAATTTCAAATAGCACGCTAATGGTTTTTTGGGCCTATCCGAAGCCGAAAAGTCCGGAGAATCCGAATCTCTGTAGTTTTAACAATCGGCCTACTAATAACGGCGCTACAATTTTTTTAGCGCGATGCTTCTGCGAATGTATCATAACCCTTAACGAGTGTTGTCAATTTAAGTCTACCGGGTGTCTCATTTTACAGCAATACTCGGATTATCCTAAATAAAACCCCACTTGATCTTCTCGTACCTTGTTCTAGCAATTTAATTACCCAAAAATGTTTTTTTTAACAAATCGGTAAAAACAGTCTCGCTCACAAACCAATAAAAATTTTAAAATGCGGTTTTTACCCATTGTTAAGCCCTTAAAATTTGCATCTTTTGTGCACACTGAAATACCATTTTTTTTCAACACGGACACAACTTATTAATTTTTAAAACGCGTACACCAAGTCGAACCTTTGTTATATTAAAAATTGTTCAAAAAAACACATCAAAGCAAGTTCGCTTCTCTATCGATTGACAGTGGCCCCACGCTCATAAATCCCCTCGTTCCTTTCCTCGCAAATAACTCTTTCTCGCGTGTTTTTTCAATTTTTTACACCAAACCACCCATTTCTCGATTTATCTCGAATCGACCGCCATCAATCGCATCCGTTAAAAAAAACAAATAAGTTAACCGAAGAATTTTTGGCGAGAACAATATACAAAAAACTAAGTTGCCGCGAAAAAATTAAACGAAACCACAGACGTTTATAATTCATAGAGTTCGTCCACGTTAAATATAATTATTTTGTATAATTATAATGTAAGTTTTTTCGAGACGTCAGAAGAGAACACCCACGCGATTTTTAACTGGAAAAAATACACACACACACACACACACAAAGACACACACACACAAGAATAACGAATAACGAATAGAAATTTTTCATTAATAAAAAGAAAATAAATTTAACGCAGCTTCGACGACAACAGCGGCTTGTTAAGTTGGCCTTTGGCTTCGTTTTCGATCGAAAAAACTACCCACCAGATTAAAACCGATTAAGTAAGTGCTCTGTCATGTCACCATTTATGTGTATAAAAATTATTTTTAAAAACACGCACGTCCTCTCCCAAAAATAAGATACAAATCGCCTTTCCGAATATTCGACAAAGACGAAGAGCGACATCGCTTTATTACTTTTTTTTCGTACATAATTTGTTAAGCCAACAGAACAGAAAGCGTAGAAGATTATCGATGCGACTTCGAATAATGCGATTGATACCAGAAGATCATCAACTGATAAGTCATTAAGATGTAACGAAATGTGAGAACCCGTTTTTTGGGATATCCACTCCTCGTCGTTTTTTGTTGTTCGCCTTCTCCCGTCCGGTTTTATTCGTAAAAGGCACGCCAATGATGAATTTTTCGTCGCGCACGAATTCGAGAACAATAAAACGTGGGCGTTTATTGTTTATTGGTCGATTTTCGGCTTAGTTTTTCCCAAAAATGGGGAAATCGAACCGATAACAATTTTTTTGAAAAATTGATGAAGAAGAAAATTTTTTGAGGTTAAATTAAAATGTACAAGTGAATTTTGATTAACTAACGTGAACAATTTTTTTTTGTTAAAACGGCACGTTTGGCAATCGAGCTTAAAACCGAGTGTGCGCGTTCGAGCGAAAAGTGGCACATTTCCGATCTCGGGAAAATGAAGCGCGCCGCTCCGCGTCGCGCTTCATTTGCTTCCCTCGCTCGGAAATGTGCCACTTTTCGCTCGAACGCGCACATCTTCGTATTTAATAAATTTTGTCTATTCAACTTTCTTCCAAATCAAAAATTTAATAAAAAATTCAATATATATTCAAAAAATGTATTTTTACCATAGCAATGAGTGGGAGCGAGCGAAAAGATACAAAAAACTCATAAGTACGAGTGAGAGGGAACGATGTTGTCTAATATTTTGTCTATTTTATTGCGAATCGTGCTTAAAACCGAGTGTGCACATTCGAGCTCAAAGTGGCACATTTCCGATCTCGGGAAAATGAAGCGCGCCGCTCCGCGTCGCGCTTCATTTGCTTCCCTCGCTCGGAAATGTGCCACTTTTCGCTCGAACGCGCACATCTTCGTATTTATTAAATTTCTTTATGTTTATTTGTAGATTTAAAGAGAAAAGAGTAATGTACTTAAATTTTGATTGACATTAAAAAAATTAGAGGGTGTCATTTAAAAATTAATTTTTATTAAATAGGACTCAATACTTTTTTTTTGCTTGAATCAATAGCGTTAAGAATTTTAGTCACTTAGGTACGGCTGAAATCAAAAATAAACGAGCTGTTTAAAAAGACATAGCATTTTGGAGGTTCGTCGGTTTCCGGGCATTGGTATCTATTTCAAAAAAAAGTTGTAACTACCAATGAGATATAATCAAATACAAAACTTCAAAATTGTAACTAAAAAGGGGCTTCAATATTTATATTTTTTTTTAAATCTTTCAAGTAAAAAATTTAATTGAATGCAGTAAATATTGATTTAAGTTCGAAAAACGTACTTACCATAGCAAATGAGTGGAAGGGAGCGAAAAGATACGACAATCTCGTAAGTGTGACTGAGAGGAAACGATTAAAACTGTTCAATATATATATCGACGAAAACTTTTCACAAAAATTTTAAAATAATGAAACGTATTTATTAAAAAATAATAATAATAACGACTATAAATTTATTTCAACTTAAAATTAAAAACAATTGGGCCAGCTTAATATTAAATAAATTTTTTATTGAATAAAATTGTATTCAACAATTTGGAAGACACGTTTCTTAATAGTTTTTGAATAAAATATTTTAGTTGCAATCAATGCCATAGCCTACGTTTTGTTTTTTTTTTATTTTAAATAATTTAGTTGCAGTTTTAATAAACAATTTATAATTTTTTTTAAGATTTTGATGGGTTTTAAAAAATTTATTGTACATTCGAAGGACCAAAGTACTTGTCCCTGTGCCCATATAAACTTTTTAAATTATCTTCGAAATTAGAAAAAAATTCAATGTCCCCAACTGTTCTTTTCTTTTTCGCATTTTTAAATTGTTTATTTGTGGAACTAAACAATTTGTTAGTTTTTTTAACTTTTTGACGTTTTTTAAAAACATTTAATTGCACATTATAAGAACTAAAAGACTAAAGGACTTGTCCTAAGTACACCCATACCTCGCTCTACGGCCTAGATAAAAACGCCGTATAACAAATCAATTATTTCGATACAAACGCGTACAAATTTAATTAGACCCATCTCAATTTTTTATTACATAATAGGCTAAAATGTCTAGTCCGTGACAACCTACCAGTGAATGACCGTTACGCAAAATAATGTTTATAACAATTTAAAAAATTAATTCATATTGATAATACAGCATTAAACAGTCTCCCTAATTTTTTTAACTTCCGTAGCGTTTTAAAAAAATTTATTATATTATTTTGGGGGTTGATTGGCTATCGGGTAGTACTCGCTGCGAAATTATTGATTTTAGAGCGCGCGGTGCGGCGTTAGTAAAGCGGCCAATTTCCCCACGTGTGTAGAAAGCGCTCACTTTCGCTCTTTCCTTTACGTTTTTCCTTTTCTGTGTTCCACACGTCGTTCCAAAAACGCATTAAATTTTTTTAATGCAAAAGGTTCTTTGCTTTAACGTCTTAATAAATTTTTCTTAAAGGTTTTTTGTGCCCCTCGGGGATTCAATTCAATGGAAAAAGTGCAAAACAAAAAATGTATTGACTAAAAAATTATTTACCACGAAAGATAGAGAACTGCATTTTCTTTAACTCACGTTTTGCAAAAAAAATAATTTTAAAACAATTCGTTATGGTTTGTCCCAAACACCATTTTCGCTGTTTTTTAAAACAATTAATGGAAACTCACCTAAACGACGCAAATTTTAACGTGTTTGAAACTGCTAGAGCCCTAACTAAAATGTTTAATTGTTTTTAAAAAAACATTTTTTCTTTCTAACCAAAAAAAAAACAAATAGCTTTAACGAAATACACTTGTCGGCAACCGGAAGAGGACCAAATGCGCTTCAACACGTGCTTTTGGAAAATTTTCGATTAGATAAGCGATACCAACGCACCCACACACACGCACATTTTGGTTGCTAATGGCAACGCGCTTATTTATCCATCAAAACCGATTATCGGAACGAGCCAATAGATGGTGCTAATTTGCGCCGAGCAATTTTTAACGAGCGACAATTTTTCAATCAAAAATTTTGTATTAATGCGAAGGACCTTCGAGAACAATTTCTTCCCGTCCCGAAACGTTTCGGACGATAAATAACCGAGGGCCTTCGCCGACTTAACAATAAATTCGAGTAAATAAAGATGCTAGTAGAAAATTTTAAGTAAAATAATTTATTTTCTTTGCTCGCCTCTCTCTCTCTCGCACTCGCTCCCTCTCTCTCTCTTTCTTTGTCGTCTTTCGTGGCTTAGAAAATAATAAAAGAGATGTAAATTTGATTCGCCGTGAGTTATCGAACTGTAATTTCTTATATGGTAAAGTTTAAAGTTATAGACAGGTTTCTTGGACCACCACGAGAAGTCGAAATCAATAAAATAATTCTACAACATGAATAATTCCACCGTTGACTTGTTGACTTGGATATACAAATGTTAACCTTTTTATTGGGAAGTCAACCGTACGAGAGAAAAAAAAACGTCGGAAAAAACATTGAACCCGGCTCCGATTCTTTTTTTTTCGGGTTCTTCGGCAGCCGACAGCTAATAATGGGACGAGGGGAGGGGGGCACCTTCGCTTTCGAAAAATTCCTCTTTTTACGCGACGAATCGAAATTCCGATCGACGCGGCCGTCTCGATCTTTATCGACCCGGAGTGACGCACACGCGCGCACACCTGCTTTCGATTTTGGTGCGGATTGGGAAACGCGCCGGCGACCAAGGCCCATTATCACACTTCTAAAAGAATTTAAAAAAAAAATGTGTAGATGTTGCTTAAGGGTCTAGCCTGGCACGTTTCGTGCTGTATGGTTTGAATGTAAACGTCAGGGCCGGATTTAGGAAGATAATTTTTTTTTTCGGGCAGGCACCATCTTGTTTGATACAATGATAATTTTGGTTTTTTATTACATGGCGAATTTCCACAGAAAAAAATTAATTAAGAGCAAAATAGCATTTAAAAGTGGAGATGGTAATTTGATTTTTTTACCAATTGAAAGAATTTTGAAACAATCGAAATAAATGGTAGTTTGATGGCGCACGGTCCAAAATATATGGTAGATGTCATATCAGTTCCCAACCAAGCTCCAATAATTTTTGACGCGTTAGTAAAGATGTGATAGGTCGAGTGTTGTCATGGTCCAACATAATGGCTCTACGATTGACCAATTCCGATCGTTTTTCTTTGATTGTTTGCTCCAATTACGTCAGTTGTGGACAGTCAACACTTGAATTGATTGTTTAAATTTTTGGAAGCAGCTAAAAATATACATCTTTATAATCCCACCAAATTAAAAAATTAATCAATTAATCAGTCATTCACTAGGCTATAGCAGGTCATTTACTAGAATCTTCATTTTATACGCTGTATAGGGGAGACCGGGTATAGTTGTCTCACGGATAAGTTGTCACAAAAGCCATAACAGCAAACCTAATGAATTAATAAATTTGTTTACCCGTGTCAAAGAAGCCCGAGCACAATACCTCCTTGCGTACTTCATTTCAGTTCGCTCTGAAGTACCGTATAAGAAATATATGCGTTCGTTTTTTTTGTACAGTGAAAGTAATTTTTTGTGAATCTGTGTTGAGTCTCGTAAGTATATTTAAATTTTGCATAGTGATATACTTTTTCGTGTATTTATGATGTTTAAGATATGCTTCATGATATCGTACATATGGTTTCTTAAATGACCATTGATTTAAATTTATTTTGGGAGTTAATTGTCTAAAACTGTTTTGGGGAAAGTTGTCTCAAGTTAACGGGGGCTAGTTGTCACATGTGCAAAGCAACACCATAAATATGTGCGGCTTTTTTTATTGGTTTCTAGGGGTTTTACTACATAAACGATTGGCTGTAATTATATTTGTGTCATTTTTGTTAACATAACCTAAGTTCGTTAGGTAGAAGTTACTATTCGCTCACAGCAAATATTTAAAAATTTTTTTATTATGAATAAGAAATTTTTCGTAAGACCATGGGCTCTATAAATGCAAAAGGTCAAAAATTGTGACTTTTAACCTCGGTCTCCCTACTTTACGATGGTAAAATCAAACAAATAGTCGGCCCATTATTTGTTATTTTAAATGTGGTCCCTATTTTATTTTAACAAAAATTAAAAATAATTAATTAAACTTCTTAATTTTCTTATTATTTTTTAAAGCATTTTTAAAAATTTGGCAAATTCGCAATTGTCAACCTTTTTAACGGTAATTAAGCTCGAAAAACACGATATTTCTATTGTGACTTCTAACCCCGGTCTCCCCTAGTTAATTTTATTAAGTTTATCACTAAATTGTGCTAATGTTTTGATTAATTTATAACCAGAAATAATAACTCATTTGTTTACTATTTTTTTTTATATCAAAATAGCTCTTGATACAACAAATCGGTCATTCACTGAACGTTTTACCCTAATATCTTGTATAAGAATAAATTATTATTTTAATATTGCTCTAAAATTACTTCTTGGGACATAATGTTGTTTTTTTACTGAAGATGAACGAATAATTTTGCTCGCGACTGTATATATTTTGTTTGCAATGTATTCAATACTCAATTTAAAAAAAAATGCTTCATCGCAGAATTAATTTCCCGAATAAAAAATTTTTAGCTACCACAAGCGCGAGTTCCAATTTCTTCATACAAAACTAATTTCTGAAATTATCAAAAAAACAACAGAATAACTACAAACAACAAAACCATTTAAAACAAAAACAATTCTTGCTTCAAATAATTTTTTTTAACGGTGTAATCCCTCGACGCCAACTGGCACCGTTTTTAGGCCGGCGAACAAAGAGCAAAATTCGATGAGTTCGCAAGTTCTTCGCGCAGAGGGGGGCGCCGGGGGTTCGAGGGGGTACCGATTTTTTTTGTCGCCGAAGAAAATTATTTTTAGTTTCGTTGTTCATTGAAAGCGATGTAACGCGTGGGCCCTCCACTCAGGTGGGGCATGACAAATCAGACCTGTCGAGGGGGCGAAGGGGGGCACGACAACATGCCCGCTCACCTTTGACCCAGCGTAGTCAATGGACCGCCATCATCTCATCGGACGCTATAATTTATTTTGTAAGATTTACAGTACGTGTTATGCTTGCCGTCTCTTTTCCGGTGACACAGTGCTCGGGCCGCGGTGGCCCCGTCTCGGCGATGGCTTCGTGAAAAGCGGGAGAGGAAAAAAAAAGAGAAGAGGTAACACAATGGAACATTTCACTCGATGAGTTTTTATTGTTTGTTCCGTTAAATGCTTCACTTGCTTGACATTCTTGAGCTGTCGTTTACCGAACGGTCCTTTTTATTGTTCGGGATCAAATATTGTGTTGGTTGGCTTTTTTTTCTTAATTTTTTTTTTTTGTACGCCGTGTAATATCCATAAATCACCGCCTTATGTTCTATTGAAAAATATTCTTAGTTTTCGGCCTTCGAATTGCCGAATTAAAATGTCAACACCATTATGGTGTCCCACACTTTTATTATTACTGTTTCGATTCCTTCGAAACATCAAAGGTTGCGCGCTTGAATTATTAATTTTTTTTTTTTTTTTGGTTTTTAAATACAAACAAAATTGTGTGGAAGTACCGGAAAATTGGTCGCGATTTTATTTTGTGGAATTTATGCGTACGCCCCCTCTCATTTTCGAATTTTGAGCTTTTGATTTACGATCAATAACTGAGGCTCGAGAATTGCGATTTTTTTTTTAAATTAATTTCGGATTGTTGTTTATTGCGAATCAAAATTGGACGAGTGCTGATTTCGATTAAAATTGAGGTGTGAATAATTTTTAAATTCGTGGAGTTGGTAATTGCGGAGGTGTGATCGTGGGGCTTTTAAATTTTGAAAATAAACACAATTTAAAAAATGATTACTGATAAAATTAAAGAAATGACAATGTGCAGTTTTGAAATGCAAATTTCTAGGGTCGTTTTACATAAGCGTAGTAATTTTGAGCCAAAATTTTAGTCAGAATTGGATTTTGGATTGGGTTTTCAGAAATTGAAGATATTTTTGACATAAAAATATTCAAAAATATTGTAACTCTGTAAATGGAAGAGATATAGCTATGCATTTTTAAAATTTAGATTTTCGGGGTGATTTTATATAAGTGTGGTCATTATGGAAAAAAATATTGGCCAGAAAAAAATTAGATATGAGGTGTACAAAAATCGCATATACTTTTGATATAAAATTAATTAAAAAAATTATAACTTTGTTAATCGAACAGATATCAATAAACAGTTTTAAAATTTGGTTTTCTGAAGCCATTTTACATAAGTGTGGTCATTTTAAGCAAACAATTTCGGACAGAAATAAATTAGTTATTGGTTGTCCAAAAATTGTATATAGTTTTGATATAAAAATAATTAAAAAATCATAACTTTGTTAATCAAAGAGGTATCAATAAGCGGTTTTAAAATTTGGTTTTTTAAAGCTATTTTACATAAGTGTGGTCATTTTGAGCAAAAAATTCCGGCCAGAAATAAATTTGACATTGTGTCTCTGAAAATTGTATATAGTTTTGATATAAAAATAATTAAAAAAATTATAACTTTGTTAATCAAAAAATATCAATACGCGGTTTTAAAATTTGGTTTTCTAAAGCCTTTTTACATAAGTGTGGTCATTTTGAGCAAAATGTTCCGGTCAGAAATAAATTAGATATTGGGTGTCCAAAAATCGTATAGACTTTTAGTATAAAAATAATTAAAAAAATTATAACTTTGTTAATCGAAGAGATATCAATAAGCGGTTTTAAAATTTGGTTTTCTAAACCCATTTTACATAAGTGTAGTTATTTTGAGCAAAAAATTCCGGGCAGAAACAAATTAGTTATTGGTTGTCCAAAAATCCCATATACTTTTAATATAAAAATTATTAAAAAAATTATAACTTTGTAAATCGAAGAGATATCAATAAGCTGTTTTAAAATTTGGTTTTCTAAAGCCTTTTTACATAAGTGTGGTTATTTTAAGCAAAAAATTCCGGCCAGAAATAAATTTAACATTGTGTTTCCAAAAATCGAATATACTTTTGATATAAAAATAATTAAAAAAATCATAACTCTGTAAATCAAAGAGGTATCAATAAGTGTTTTTAAATTTCGTTTTCTGAAGCCATTTTATTTAAGTATGACCATTTTGAGCAAAGAATTCCGGTCAGAAATAAATTAAATATTGGTTGTCCAAAAATTGTATATAATTTTGATATAAAATAATTTAAAAAAATCATAACTTTGTTAATCGAAGAGGTATCAATAAGCGGTTTTAAAATTTTGTTTTTAAAGCCATGTTACATAAGTATGGCTATTTTAAGCAAAAATTCCGGTTAGAAATAAATTTGACATTGGGTGTCCAAAAATCGAATATACTTTTAATATAAAAATTATTAAAAAAATTATAACTTTGTTAATCAAAAAAATATCAATACGGGGTTTTAAAATTTGATTTTCTAAAGCCATTTTACATAAGTGTGGTCATTTTGAGCAAAAAATTCCAGCCAGAAATAAATTAGATATTGGGTGTCCAAAAATCACATATACTTTTAATATAAAATTAATTAAAAAAATCATAGCTCTGTTAATTGCAGAGCTATCAATAAGTGGTTTTAAAATTTGGTTTTATAAAGCCATTTTACATAAGTGTGGTCATTTTGAGCAAAAAATTCCATCCAGAAATAAATTAGATATTGGGTGTCCAAAAATCGCATATACTTTTAATATAAAATTATTTAAAAATCATAGCTTTCTTAATCGACGAAATATTCAATAAGTGGTTTTAAAATTTGGTTTTCTAAAGCCATTTTACATAAATGTGGTCATTTTGAGCAAAAATTCCGCTAGAAATAAATTAGATATTGGGTGTCCAAAAATCTCATATACTTTTAACATAAAAATTTTTAAAAAAATTATAACTTTGTTAATCAAAAAAATATCAATAAGCGGTTTTAAAATTTAGTTTTCTAAAGCCTTTTTACATAAGTGTGGTCATTTTGAGGAAAAAATATCGGCCAGAAACAAATGTGACATGATGCCTCTAAAAATCAAACTTATTTTTTAATAAAAAATTTAAAAAAATATATAATTCTCTAAAAACTACCAACAATAATTAAGCATTGTATTTACCAAATCAAATATATTTGATTTTGAGTATTACAGTAGACCCTCGATTAGTTTATTAATAGTTAAAAATTAGCAATTTCTCAAAAATCAATAAAAATAATTACTTGGTGTTTATATTCAACTAAATACATTCAATTTTGCATATTACAGTAAACCACCAATTCCAAAAACAAATTTTTTAAATATCAAACTTTTTCGTCAAACCAAAAAATAAATCGAAACTTATCGAAATGGGATTTCTAATTAAGTTCGACAAAACGAAAGCAAAAAAAACGAAAAAAATAATTTAAATCGAAGATATAAATTCATTTCCAAATGGCAATCCAATAAAACTAAATCACAATTTCTAATAAATAACGAAATTTTTAATTGTACACAGTAGGACGCAGCCAATATATCAAAAAAGTGGTCGTTCGCCCGAAAAAACAAAGTATAAACTCCTCAACTAAATAATAGAGAGCTTTGTATTTGTTGGCGAGCTTTAAGTCCGTAAGACAAAGTGCCGCGTATAAATCTAACCGAAAAATTAGCTTTTTAATTTATGGTCAGCTGACAAATGCCTCCGTCAAAAAACTTCCACCGAACCAAAAGCGAAATTTAAGGAAAAAGGGTTCGGGTACGCTTTTAATTACTTCCAAATTTCCAGGTTGCGGTATGTAACTTATTCGATCGGCGAAGGGGGCTTGGGGGCCCCCTACTGGGAGCGTTATAGCGTCCCTAATGAAGCGGCTGAACATTCTTAAAAACGAACAAAAAAAATACGTCAGTCATTACGTGTGTCCTCTTTTGCCGCCGCCGCCGCTGTCACGGGCTCACCCTGCTATATAAATTTTCGGTTAACCACGAGCCTTTTTATTTACGAAGGGTACTTATAATGGGACCTAATTTTCTTTTTTTTTTGGCGTCCCGAAACGTACTTTTACGAGTTTTATTATTATGACGGTCCAATTAATTCGGAGATTGTTTTAATTTTCGACTCCAAATTTAATATGTCCGTTGTAAACTTCGGCCATAAACGCCCCTTCTCGCAGTCTCACGACTTTATTATTTTATTTTTTTTTTTCTATAACATAATTAGAAAATTTACAAAACACTAAATTTTTAAATTGCGCGCCTTCGAACGCCGTTCTTATTGGATAATCGCTTTCGTCGCCATGGTTACGTCGTTTGATTCGAATTAATTATTCGGGTAACTTTATTGAAGGCGTTCAGCGCATCCATCTTTGTCCGTCTTACGTACGTCCGCATAGCTCCATCTTTGTTTATCGATGTATCTATGGTTACGCGCATGGAATTTATCCAATTTGGTCGTTAAATCGTTTTCCTTTGTATTTCAAGTATTTTTATGGTTAAAAGCGTGTGTGGAAATTTTATACGAGCGAAGAAAACGTCTCTGAGGAAAAATAAATTTTTTTAGGTTAAGTTAGAAGGTGTTGATAAATTTAAGGTGTCTCGCGCGACCATTAAAAGACACGAAACCTCAAACTTGTATTCGCCTACGTCGCCGGCACCGAGAAAATTAAATTTAGTAACAAAATAGGTACATGTTGTTTTTCAAAGCGAATTTATTAATCGTGGTTATCATTGTTTTCTGACACGTGCAAATGTCCGCCGCGTTTTTTTGCCTCTTTCTATTAAAATATCTCGTGACATTTCGAATTTCTCGGTTTAATTTGAAAATAATAGAGGAGAGGACAGGCTCGAGGACGGCGGGGAGCGGTGTATCGGGTGGAAAAAAGAGAGGTCGTCTTAAGCGATTTTAAATTGCGTGCCCCAGCAATGATACGTCTTGTTAAATGGAAATGTTTAATTTTTTTCGAGCTCGAATTAAAAGGTTTCGGTCGTATAAATTTCTTTTTAAACGGCAGCAAACGTGGCCTTTTCATTCTTGTAATTTGGTGTTTAGGGAGAAAAAAAATTATTTGCATTTTGTGGGGGGCTTCGGTTCGAAAATTAGAATCGTACATTTTTTGTGGTCGTTAAGGTTGTAATAAAATGCGTCCCGTTTTTTTCTTCGAGATTTAATTAGTGTAAACAATTTATCGTTTTGTTGGCCACCATGAATTTTTAGTTTAAAAAGTTAAAAATCGATTTTATGTTGGGAAAACGTATTTTTACCATAGCAATGAGTGGGAGCGAGCGAAAAGATACGACAATTTCGTAGGTGCGAGCGAGAGGGAACGATTAAAACTATTTACGTCGTTTTTGCTGTAATTTATTGGATTAAATCGTTGTGAATCGTGCTTAAAATGGAGTGCGCGCATTCGAGCTCAAAGTGGCACATTCCGATCTCGGGAAAATGAAGCGCGCCGCTCCGCGTCGCGCTTCATTTGCCTCCCTCGCTCGGAAATGTGCCACTTTTCGCTCGAACGCGCACATCCTCGTATTTCTCGATTTGCCTTGATTAATCTATTTACTTTCAACTCACAAAATTAAAAATATACGATTTTCATTTGTCTTCCTCGAATAAGAAAGATACCCACGTTAGCCTACTCAATTTGGGACACCCTGTATATCGTCAAGTAAATTTATCTCTTAAAATCGCGAAAAAAACGTTTGAACGACTGCAATAAATTTCACAGTGGTACACCAAAATGCGAAACACCTTGTATATAATTCTTTTTATGATCTCTTAACAAAACCCCAATAATTTGCTTTAATTGTACAAAGTAAGCGTCAATTCCAAATTAATTGCGTGCAAACGCAAATTCCATTATAAAGGGTGTTTCGAATTAAAGCAGAAAATATTAAGATTTTCAAAAATTGCCAAAAACGATCGTTACGAGGCTCTGTAATTATTTATAAGAGATTATTATTACAAACCGATAAACACGTGTGCCTACTTAAAAACACAAATGCGCGATTCCGGAAAGCGCGATAACGTTAACTTGCAAATGGCCGAAAGCGCTACGTCGAACAAAGCAAAATGAATTTTGGGCCTCGCAACTAACATTTTGGAAAGCCATTACGACCAAAAAAGCCGAGATTTTTGAGAAAGGCGGCGTAAAGATTTTTAAAGTATTATTTGTGACTTAACAAAAACGACAAAACATGGAATATTCAAAAATAAGCTTACAATTTAGATTTATATACAGGGTGTACTTCGAAGCGTTCCAAAACCCTTTGGTAAACACTATTCTGTTGTACACAAACGCTAATTAGTCAAAATAAAAATTTTTTAAAACGTTTTTAACACTTCAACGCGCGATTCACAACTGGGGTGCGGGGGGGAACGATGTATGCAGTTTGCAACATTATCCGTTTATTTAAATTTACGTATACGTTAAATACGATTAAGAAACTTTCTAAAAACGGCCGTACCGATGTTTTATAATTATTTATAAGTTTGTACACACCAAAAACAAATAATGTAACTAATTTAAATCAACTCGTGCGAGCCATCTACGGTACACGCACTACTTTAAATTGATTTATAAGAGTTCAAATAAATAATAAAATTAAACAAATATTTGCATTTTTAATTTTTAAGTAATGTATTAAAGTCGTTTAAAAAAAATGTTTTAACGACTGATACAATTTAAATTTCCTAATTATTCTTTGAAGCACATATGTTACACTCAAAGCACGTTGTATTCAAGCTGCCTATATATAAGTTATGGTACATTTGGGTTAAGTAAAGGGGAGCGGAGTTTATGTATTGATTTTTCCCGAAGCCGTTCACGAAGCACTTCGTATCGAAGCTTCGTATAAGTTAAGGCACATTTGCGCAGTAAAGGGGCGGAGTTTATGTATTGATTTTTCACAAAGCCTACAAAGTATTGATTTTTAGATATGCCAAACAGGTAGTGACATCGCCAAAAATTTCCAGTGGTTACGTTATGTTTAAGGCCAACTGACCTGTGCGTTGCTCGTAAACGAACCCGCATTCGTCGCTCGCCGCCACGTAAACCGACACAAATTAGTGTTTTAACTGTGTTTAATTAGTGTTTTAATTGGTCACAATTGCGAAACGAGTGTCGGAATCGGTTTAGAATGAAAGTGCGCACAAAGTTCCAAATTTGAGACGGTCGCCGGAGCGCCGGCATTCGGCCGACTGCTGTGCAAGGGTGCCTTAGTGTGATTGCAGCGTCGGCTTACGGGCTTCCAGTTAAGCGAAAGATTCAGTTTGCGGTGCGTCTACTTTGCGTGGGTCAAACGACCGAGCATCGACGTGCGCTCATCGAAGCCGGTGAGTGACTTATTGCTATACAATTAAAAATTATGTTAAATGCAAAGAATTGGAAACTATCCGAAACGGCCGTAACGCTGTTTTATAATTATTTAGAAAACAATGCTATAACGAATAAATAAACGAGTAAACATTTTAAAACTCGAATGCGTGGTATCGCAAAAAGTGCGATAAAGTGAACCGGCAATTAGCCGAAAGCGTTTCGTCGTTTCCGTCGCGTAATCAAAGTCAGAACAAGGCAAATGCATTTCGAGTTTTGCAATAAATATTTTACAAAACCATTTTAACCAAAGAGGCCTAATTTTCCCAGCAAGGTGATATTTAGGTATATATATGTATATATCGTCGAAAGCCTTTTACAAAAATTTTAAAATAATGAAACGTAGTTATGAAAAAATAATAATACCGACTATAAATTAATTTCAACTTAATATTAAAAACAATTGGGCTAGCTTAATATTAAATAAATTTTTTATTGAGTAAAATTGTATTCAACAATTTGTAAGACACGTTTCTTAATAGTTTTTGAATAAAATATTTTAGTTGCAATCAATGCCATAGCCTACGTTTCGATTTTTTTTATTTTAAATAATTTACTTGCAGTTTTAATAAACAATTTATAATTTTTTTTAAGATTACGATGCGTTTTAAAAAATGTATTGTACATTCGAAGGACGAAAGTACTTGTCTCTGTGCCCATATAAACTTTTTGAATTATCTTCGAAATTAGAAAAAAATTCAATGTCCCCAACTGTTCTTTTCTTTTTCGCATTTTTAAATTGTTTATTTGTGGAACTAAACAATTTGTTAGTTTTTTTAACTTTTTGACGTTTTTTAAAAACATTTAATTGCACATTATAAGAACTAAAAGACTAAAGGACTTGTCCTAAGTACACCCATACCTCGCTCTACGGCCTAGATAAAAACGTCGTATAACAAATCAATTATTTCGATACAAACGCGTACAAATTTAATTCGACTCATCTCAATTTTTTATTACATAATAGGCTAAAATGTCTAGTTCGTGACCACCTACCAGTGAATGACCGTTACGCGAAATAATATTTATAACAATTTAAAAAATTAATTCATATTGATAATACCGCAATAAACAGTTTCCCTAATTTTTTTAACTTTTCGTTGCGTTTTAAAAAATTTTATTATATTATTTTGGGGGTTCGTTGGCTATCGGGCATTGGTATCTCTTTTAGCTCTTACAAAAAAAATTCGTAACACGCACAACTGTAGCGCGATTTTTAAATTTTTTTTTTTAAACCAAAGCTAAAAAACCCATCTAAATGCTCCCGTAAAAATTTTTAGAATTTAAATGCTAATTTTTTTTGTGTGGCGCTCCCAACTTTAGGTTTTTATAACGTTATTTTTAGATTGTCATTTCTTTTAATTAAAAAACGTTACCTATATTATTTCTTAAAATAAAAGAAATAGAAAAAAATATTTCAAATAAAAGTTGTACCTACCAATGAGATATAATCAAGTATCAAATTTCAAAATTATAACTAAAAAGAGGGCTTAAATATTTATATTGTATTAAAAATATTCTAACAATAATTCTTTGGAAAAAAATTTAAAATTTAAAGGTCTGTTTTTTTTTAATTTATAAATCGTATATTTTTAATTGTGTGAGTTGAAAGTAAAAAGATTAATTAAGGCGAATCGATAAATACGAGGATGTGCGCGTTCGAGCGAAAAGTGGCACATTTCCGAGCGAGGGAGGCAAATGAAGCGCGACGCGGAGCGGCGCGCTTCATTTTCCCGAGATCGGAATGTGCCACTTTGAGCTCGAACGCGCACACTCGATTTTAAGCTCGATTACCAAACGTTAAATAATTTTAATCGTTCTCTCTCACTTGCACCGACAATATTTTCGTATCTTTTCGCTCCCTTCCACTCATTGCTATGGTAAATACATTATTTGAACATAAAATCGATATTTACTAAATTAAATTAATTTTTTGATATAAAAAAGTCAAGGATAAAGTAAACAAATCGAATAAATACGAGGATGTGCGCATTCGAGCGAAAAGTGGCACATTTCCGAGCGAGGGAGGCAAATGAAGCGCGACGCGGAGCGGCGCGCTTCATTTTCCCTCGCTCGGAAATGTGCCACTTTGAGCTCGAACGCGCACACTCCGTTTTAAGCACGATTCACAATAAACAATTTACTTTAAAAAATATTTAAGTAATTGCAAAACGATTAAAATTATTCAATTAATTTTTGCGTGTAATTGTTTATTTATAATTTGAAAAAAAAATTAAATTAATGTATTTTTGCGAAGCTCATTCACTTTTAACTTGTTTAATGCAAAGAAAACTCCACGTTTCACATTTAGAAAACACCTCTCGTCGAATTAAAAAAAAACAACCCAAAAATCATCACCGAAACTTAATAACAATGCTAATCGCGAAGCGAGGCGAACTTTATTAACGATAAATAAAATCGGAGACGACCATAAAACGGACACACTGTATAAAACGAAATTGTTTGTTGTTAGCTCTCGCTATTGCCATAACAATATGTAAATCGAGCAGAATTTATGGGGCATTAGAGTCCCCCATTGTAAAATACCTGTATTAACATTAAGTCGGGAATTGTCTTAGGCCAGAATTCCTTCTGTAAGGGGCCGGAGAGACATCATTATAACTAGTAGGACGATTATTTCGAAATTTACGACTGAAGTAGCCGCGCCATAATTAGGAAATGAAGCCTTATTTTCATAAAAGCTTAAATTTTCATAAATGTTAAATTCAGCCTCCGTACGGCAGGCCCGCTCGAAACGTTTATTACTACATCGAAAAAGCTGTCTTTCGAGTCAAATAATTTAAAGCTCATTTGCATTATAAAAGGCACTTTTGTCCGAATGATTTAAAAAGGCGCTTTACGGTCGCCTTTTATTATTTCGCCCAAAAAAAAAACGAAAACGAAAATATTGTGAAGGCTCCCATTTACGCGGGGGACATAATCGCGGTTGCGTAATTTTTCCACCGAAAAATCCCGTGACAGGAATTTCTGAAAGGGAGGCATCGAAAACGCACCACCCGGGGGGCACCGACAGGACCCCCTGCCGCGGTTCGAACCCAAAACAAGCCTCTCTAATGTTGTCGTCGAGCTCGCATTGTCATTTCTCTAATCTTTTTTAATGGACTTTTAAGTGCTTTCTCTCTCTCGCTTGCGGCCCGAAGCCCCCCACAAAAATCCACGAAATAACAATATCGATCGATGGTCTCGTCGGAACACCTTTTTTTTCGTCGCGCGATATGCAAATTCGGGTGGCCATAAATATTCGAACGGAAAAAAGTCGACCTTTCGATTGGTGGAAGAGGGCACAATCGAAAAAGTACCGCCCGGCCTTTCGCAGCCGTGTGGAATGCCGAGTTTTTCTGGTGGCGCGGCGAAGAGCCCGTTTTTATCGGCACGTGAAATTGCACCAATAGGAAGGACGCGTGTTCGCGTCGAAAGAACTAACGAACTCGTTCAATGCCAAAAAATCCTGTTTTTTTCGAGGACCGACGGTCCGTAACAATTCTTCTGACACTCCTCTGTCATTACCGCAGAAGCGAACGGGTAGGGTGGGTTTAATGGGGGTTTAATGCTTTTTGCGGGCCCCTCGCGGTGGCCGCTGACGAGGGTTGCGCGATGAAAGGGATCTGGTTAAAGCTACCCTCATATAATGACACTCCAATTATTTTATTCTTCTTCGACAATGAAGTACCTTTGTGCGATGCGTTTGTGGATAATCCTTTTTGGGTGCACTGGGTCCTTAGGTGCTGGCGACGCCTCCGAAAACGGTTGTTCGGCTTTTTGGGAAGAGCTTGATTAAGTATTTAATTTTTTTTTAATTTTACGGAATTTATTTTTATTGTTTTTTCAAAGTTTGGTGCGCGTACCCCACGGGGTACGGAAAGAGTTTAGCAGGGGCACGTGGTGCACCCCGCGTTGGCTGCAATTAATTATTTTTTTTATGGCTGTTATTAAAGTAGGTATATTAATTTTTTTTAATGAGGGGGTACCCAACGTTATGAAAAATATAGAAGGGGGACGGAGACGTCGAAAGTTTGGGAAACACCGTCTTAGAAGCGCACTCTGCGGCTACGATTTACTTAATTCGGTCTTAATTCGATTTTTATTTTTTAAACTTAATTTTTTAATTGTTTGAAAGCAAACTCGACGAAATCTAACCTCAAATTATTATTTAAAAAGTTTATTTAGAAAAAATGATTTAAACGAATTATTTATTTATTTAAATAAAAATAATAACACTCCAATTATTTTATTCTTCTTCTACAATGAAGTACTTCTGTGAAAAGCGTTTGTGGATAATCCTTTTTGGGTGCACTGGGTCCTATGTGATGGCGACGCCCCGAAAACGGTTGTTTGGCTTTTTGGGAAGAGCTTGATTAAGTATTTAATTTTTTTTTAATTTTACGGATTTAATTTTTATGGTTTTGTCAAAGTGCGGTACGCGTACCCCTCGGGGTACGGGAAGAGTTTAGTGGGGCGCGCGGTGTACCCCGCTTCGGCTGCAATTAATTAATTTTTGTTATGGCTGTTATTAAAGTATATTTATTTTTTTTTAAATGAGGGGTACCCAACGTTACGAAAAAATAGAAGGGGTACACAGACGTCGAAAGTTTGGAAACACTGTTTTAGAAACGCACCCCTGCGTCTACGATTTACTTAATTCGGTCTTAATTCGATCTTAATTTGATTTTTATTTTTTTGAACTTAATTGTTTAATTGTTCGAAAGCAAACTCGAAGAAATATAACCTCAAATTTTAATTTCGGAAAAGTTTATTTAGAAAAAGTGATTTAAACGAATTATTTATTTATTTAAATAAAAATAATAACAGTCCAATTATTTTATTCTTCTTCGACAATGAAGTGCCTTTGTGAAATGCGTTTGTGGATAATCTTTTGGGTGCACTGGGTCTTATGTGCTGGCAACACGTTCGAAAATGGTTGTTTGGATTTTAGGAAAAGCTGGATTAAGAATTTTTTTTTTTTTTGTAAAATTTTAGGGAATTTAATTTTATCGTTTTGTCAAAGTGCGGTACGCGTACCCCTCGGGGTACGGGAAGAGTTTCGTGTGGTACGCGCTGCACCCCGTTTAGGCTGCAATTAATTAATTTTTTTTATGGCTGTTATTAAAGTATATTTTTTTTTAAATGAGGGGTACTCGACGTTTGGAAAATATAGAAGGGGGTACGGAGACGTCGAAAGTTTGGGAAACGCTGTTTTAGAAGCGCACCCCTGCGGCAACCATTTCCTTAATTCGGTCTTAATTCGATTTTTATTTTTTGAACTTAATTTTTTAATTGTTCGAAAGCAAGCTCGAAGAAATCTAACCTCAAATTTTATTTCAAAACAGTTTATTTAGAAGAAGTAATTTAAACAAATTATTTATGTATTTGTTTAAATAAAAACGTTAAAATGTGTTGAATTAAATGTTCGGTAATCTCCAACGCTTTGTAACTATGGCAACACAAAGGAACAAAGATGATTTGATGGGAAAACGTAGATAGCAAACAAAGATGGATATAGTTTGTGATTTTAAAGAGTTCGGTGGTTTTTCGATCGATTTATTTTTATTAAAAAGTTTAATTGAAATGTTTTAGAGACAACTTTTAATAAAATTTTTTCATTTTAAATTTAATCGATTATTATTAAATTATTTATATTTATTTTAATAGGAGACATAGCAATCGGACCCCATGTCTACGCCTCCTTGATTAAAATGCATTGTTAAATTTCAACGTTCCCAAAAATATATGTTGACAGCTCACAGAAACCTAAATAGACAAAGATAAACTTATATATTGGAAAAAAAAAAGTAATTAACAATTCCAATCTGAAACAAAACGATTCATTTAACCAAATTAAGACTCTCAACACGTAATTAAACAAAAAATTATGGACGAATGTCAAAAAACAGGCTGTGTTAATTTAAAAAAAATTATGCCCGTCTAAATATGTCAATAGAATTTTTCAAAATGAGTGTTAATCAGAAGTAATCTAAATAAATTTGCAAAAAAATATATTGGGTTAGCAAGAAAGTAATTTCGGTGTTGTAACCGCCCCCACTATGCACTATGCACTTCGTGTTCTGTTCACAAAGGTATATCTCACAAAATATATTGCGTATTTTAGTTAATAGCAAAGCGACACTTGATCCGGCTCGAAGGACCAATTGATTTTCACACATCGATGGCGTTCCAATTTTTTTTTTTTAATCACTTCGGCCAATATTATAATTATTTCCGTTTGCATAGTGACTTTTAGCTTACCACAGAAAAAAAATTGTTGGTATTTTGTTTACATTTGTTAATTCAATGTCGAATTTAACATGGAGCGCAAAAACCGAAGTTACTTTGTTGCCAATTTTATAAATAATTTAAAAATTCGTCTATGCCGGCTTCTTCTAATGAAAAGCACCAAATTTTGTCCCTTCATCGCGAGCCACTCGTGGTACACACGTCAGCGCGCGTTTCCGACAAAAATTTACAAAAGGTCCAATCAGAAAATTCGGCGCCCAGCTGCGACTTAAGCATCGATTTCTATTATTTGGCGGATTTTTTTAAGGCGAATGCCTTTTAATGCCGTTCTATTGATATCGAAAAAAGAAAAAAAAAGAAGAAGGCAGCCGCAGTATTGTACAAACACAAGAGTATCATTGTTAGACATCATAAAAGGAGTTCTTTATTGCGGCTTTATCAAAAGATCCGTCGAGCACCTCTCGGCAATCGAAGATTAACCGAAATGCCGGATGATATATGTTTTTAATATTGACAGTTCTAAAATCTGGGCATTCGTTAAATATTTGCCGGCTTTTCGGGGCGAACGTGAGCCCATCGACGCGAAAAGGATTACAAATAGTTCGACACCTGGCCGAAGAGACTTCTAACGGACCTCACACCATTTACTTTTCTCAGGCCTCGATCTGCGAAAGCGCCCAATCGGGCGTCTAATTATTTTTTCGCTAAACACCAAATAATCCGGAGCTTACGTTGTCGAGATTTGCGCACGTACAGTCGCACCTCGATCAGGCGAGGGCTAAGGGACGACCATGGCTAAAATGGAAGGTTCGATATTGCTTTAATTTTGTAAAATTATTCAGAAAGTAAATTAATTATTGTGAATCGTGTTTAAAACCGAGTGCGCGCGTTCGAGCTCAAAGTGGCACATTCCGATCTCGGGAAAATGAAGCGCGCCGCTCCGCGTCGCGCTTCATTTGCCTCCCTCGCTCGGAAATGTGCCACTTTTCGCTCGGACGCGCGCATCTTCGTATTTATTCGTTTTGTCTACTTTAGCCTTTGCTTTTTTCATCAAAAAATTTATTTAATTTAGTAAATATTGATTTTATGTTCGAAAAATGTATTTACCATAGCAAATGAGTGGAAGGGAGCGAAAAGATACGACAATCTCGTCGGTGCGAGTGAGAGGGAACGATCAAAATTATTCCACTGCTTTTTCGTCTATTGTATTAGTCCAAATTATTGTGAATCGTGCTTAAAACCGAGTGCGCGCGTTTGAGCTCAAAGTGGCACATTCCGATCTCGGGAAAATGAAGCGCGCCGCTCCGCGTCGCGCTTCATTTGCCTCCCTCGCTCGGAAATGTGCCACTTTTCGCTCGAACGCGCGCATCCTCGTATTTATTCGTTTTGTCTACTTTATCCTTCACTTTTGTACATCAAAAAATTTATTTAATTTAGTAAATATTGATTTTATGTTCGAAAAACGTACTTACCATAGCAAATGAGTGGAAGGGAGCGAAAAGATACGACAATCTCGTAAGTGTGACAGAGGAAACGATTAAAACTGTTCAATATATATATCGACGAAATCTTTTCACAAAAATTTTAAAATAATAAAACGTAGTTATTAAAAAATAATAATAATAACGACTATAAATTTATTTCAACTTAAAATTAAAAACGATTGGGCTAGCTTAATATTAAATAAATTTTTTATTGAGTAAAATTGTATTCAACAATTTGTAAGACACGTTTCTTAATAGTTTTTGAATAAAATATTTTAGTTGCAATCAATGCCATAGCCTACGTTTCGTTTTTTTTATTTTAAATAATTTACTTGCAGTTTTAATAAACAATTTATAATTTTTTTTAAGATTTCGATGCGTTTTAAAAAATTTATTGTACATTCGAAGGACCAAAGTACTTGTCCCTGTGCCCATATAAACTTTTTGAATTATCTTCGAAATTAGAAAAAAATTCAATGTCCCCAACTGTTCTTTTCTTTTTCGCATTTTTAAATTGTTTATTTGTGGAACTAAACAATTTGTTAGTTTTTTTAACTTTTTGACGTTTTTTAAAAACATTTAATTGCACATTATAAGAACTAAAAGACTAAAGGACTTGTCCTAAGTACACCCATACCTCGCTCTACGGCCTAGATAAAAACGCCGTATAACAAATCAATTATTTCGATACAAACGCGTACAAATTTAATTAGACCCATCTCAATTTTTTATTGCATATTAGGCTAAAATGTCTAGTCCGTAACAACCTACCAGTGAATGACCGTTACGCGAAATAATGTTTATAACAATTTAAAAAATTAATTCATATTGATAATACAGCATTAAAAGTTTTTCAATTTTTTTAGCTTCCCGTCGCGTTTTAAAAAATATATTTTTTATTCAAAAATTATTTCTTATATTATTAACGGCTGACTTACTTTATTTTATAGTTTTAAATTAATTGCAACCAGTGATGGGCAAACTATGACCCGCGGGCCAGATGCGGCCCCCTGAAAAATGGTTTTATTTTGAATGGAAGTATTAAATAGCATTTGAAAGTCTTAATTAAATTTTGGGTACCGTAGCAATATAAATAAATAAAGACAATTTTATGAGAAGATGCAAAAAACAAACAAAGATGGACAAAATAAAGCGTACCAAAAAAATTGAATACTTTTTTTTTAACGATTAGTTTCAAATTTTTCTGTAGATGATACCCAAATATAGATCACGTTAAAATTTAATATATCATTTGCCATGTAAAAAACATCGAAAAAAAGGTCCCACGTGTCACAGTGGACGCTAGGCGTTTAATTTTATATTTATCATAATTTTAAAATCAGTATTAAAATATTTTTGAATGTTATCAATAAACAATGTAAAATAATTATCATAATTTCAAATTTATTAGGATAAATGTGAAAAAATAACGTGAATATCATTGAAGCGGCGCTCTTTTGCAAATTGTATTTTAGGCCTTTTTTATAAAGCAAAAAAACTGCCCACAAGAGCGCTTAATAGGTTCCAAAATCAAAAAAATCATTTCAAGTCTCGCGAATTGAAGAAATAAGCACATCAATCACAATAAATTAATAATTAATTAAAGAAATACTAAAAAATAAAACCCATTTTGTTTATTTTCGAAAAAACACATTTTTAAGGACCCCCGACTCTCCACCAAAAATTTATTTAATATCAAACGAAGAGCAATTAATTAAATCGAAAAAAAAACCATAGTTAATTATTAGTTCGGCACACAAATTAAAAAAAAATAAAATAAAACACCACTCTTTCGTCGGTTACCAAAAAACAATATTTCAAAAATTTTCGGGTTTCATTTTTGATTAATAATAAATTAATAAATTGCGATTTATTTTCAATTTTTTAATTAAATCGATTGTAGATTAATTAATAAAGCTCGACGATAAGATTTTATTAATTTTAACCAAAAAAAAATTTAATTAATTAATTTTTATTATTTATTAGTTCGAATTTAAAAAAAAACAGATCAAAAACCGATTAATCAATTTTCCAGAAGAGAATCCGTAAGGAATTCGAATAAAGCGCGCGCTTAACGCCATTTATTTACTTCGTAACCATAGAAACAATTAATTAATTTTATTTTTAAGGTTGGAATGCTCGGCTCTGATTTAATGGGTGCTTTTAAGAGTTTTTTCTCTCGATTAATTATAGAGATGATCAATTTTTGTGATCCGTCGCTTAAGAATGAAAAGTCGAGCGCTTCGATTTGCGTTTATTCTCAATTTTTTTCGTATCTACACAATAGAAAATAATAAAAAAAAGCAATATGTACATTATACAACAAATTAGGAGACAACAATTGGCTATTTGGGGACGGACGTGGCGCTCATGATCGAGTCAATAGTAAAATTCTGGTTACCTAGAAGGGCGGACGTGGCCGTCGCGCCGCCGTTCGCGCCTAAATTATGCGTTAAACTATGTCTTCGCAGGTCACAATTTCTCCTGAAGACTTTGCCGCAGGCCGAACAATTGTAGGGCTTATGTCGGTGTGGGTGAGGAGATGAGTCTTCAGATTCGAGCGCTGGTTGAAGGAACGACTGCAGACGGGACACTTGTGGGGCGATTCTTCCATGTGGAGGATCTTGTGGACGGCCAGCGTGCGACTCTGACAGAAACCTTTGCCGCATTCCGCACACTTGAAGGGCTTTTCTTTGCTGTGGATGTACCTGAAATTGATCGAATGCGTTAGTGCGATCGAGGCGAAACGTTTCGGCGCTCGAAGCCGCCTTCGAAGTCGGTGGGGGTCGAAAAATTGCGTTTTTAAAATATCGACCTTTTTTTTTGTTTTATGGGTTCTCGGGCACTTGAAATTTTGCTTGGGTTTAACAAAAAAAATTTTTATGAAAGAAATTGTGTTAATTTTGAAAAAAATGGTTGATTTTTTTCAAATTTAATTTTAGTGTATTTATTTTTTCGTACCAACCGCGTTTTTAAATAGAAAATATAAGATTTTTGGAAAATCTATTTTGTTTCCAATTTGAAATGCATTATGTGTTTAAAATAATTTTTTTTGTTTAGTTGATAATTAATTTTTCTTCGGACAAGTTTAATTTTGTAGGAAATGTGACCGTTTTTAAATTTAAAAAAGGATTGGTCGCGACAAAACTTTATTATTTATGAAAAAACCTTATTACTTTTGAAAAAAATTGTTTTTAAAAAGAATTATACATTTTTTCAAAAATTTTACACAATACATTTAAGGAAATGCTATTTTTTTTATTTTAAAAATCCAATTTGATTCAAAAAAACGTTCCTTTTTAAATTTATTTAAATTAATCGATTTACTTAAGAAAATTTTTTGAAAAGAATTGTATTTAATTTAATTGCATTTTAATTTAATTATTTATACTTCAATTTTTGAATAATTTGCTTCCAAATTCGTTAAAAAAAAATAATGGGTTCGTTTCTTTACTTAAAACAGCTTGCTTTTATATTTTAAATCAAGTCTATTTAATTTTTTAAAATTTTCAACTCAAAGAAAACGTAAAACTAGCGACGGTCGCGTCCCAACCTCAAACAATCACCATATTAGCTGTTAAACTCCGAAAAACATTAAGCCTAAGCGTTAAAAAACTCTCCAAAATAACTGCCACAAAAAGACCCATTAATTTAAAAACTTTTGAGAACCTCCAAAACTTTTCTCGCGTTTTACCATGCAGAAAACCGAATTCTTCAAATTAACGTCAAAAGCAATTTGTGAAACTTTGAAAAATTTTCTGCCTCAATTAATTTATTAATTAAAAAAATTTTGAGTACCGACCAATTAATCTTTCATCATATTTTCGACGAAATAACTTTCAAAACATTTTCTTCGATTTTTTATTATTTCAAAAGCAAAATCTAATTCTTCAAATTAACATCAGAAACAATTGATGTCTTTTGCAAGTAATCTATTGATTTAAAAATTTTTGAGTGTCACGCGGTTAATTTTCCATCAAATTTCCAACAAAGTAACTTCCAAAACTTTACTCATTTGTTTTTTATTATAAAACGAAAAACTGTATTCAAATTAACATCAAAATCTATTTTCAAGTTTCAAAAAATTTATTAATTTAAAATTTTTGAGTATCTCCCTTTTAATCTTTCATCATATTTTCAACAAAACAACTTTCCTTAATTTTTTATTTATTTTGAAAAAAAAAAGCTTATTAAAATTAACGTCAAAAGCAATTTTTGAAAGTTCCAAAAAATGTCTTTCCCAATTAATTTAATAATTAAAACTTTTTGAGTACCTCCCAATTAATCTTTCATCATATTTTCAACGAAATAACTTTCAAAACATTTTCTTCGATTTTTTATTATTCCACAAAACAAAATTTAATTCTTCAAATTAACATCAGAAACAATTGATATGTCTTTTGCAAGTAATCTATCAATTTAAAAAATTTTGAGTACCACGCGGTTTAATCTTCCATCAAATTTTCAACAAAGTAACTTCCAAAACTTTCCTCAATTTGTTTTTTATTATAAAAGAAAACCCTATTCAAATTAACATCAAAATCTATTTTCAAGTTTCAAAAAATTTATTAATTAAAATTTTTGAGTATCTCCTTTTTAATCTTTCACCATATTTTCAACAAAATAACTTTTATCAATTGTTTATTTGTTTTGAAAAGAAACCCTTATTTAAATTAACATCAAAATCTATTTTCAAGTTTCAAAGAATTTATTAATTAAAAATTTTTTGAGTAGGTATCTCCCTTTTAATCTTTGATCATATTTTCAACAAAATAATTTGCTTCAATGTTTTATTTATTTTGAAAAGAAAAACCCTATTTAATTAACATCAAAATCTACTTTCAAGTTTCAAATAATTTTCCCTATTATTAATTAAAACATTTTTGAGTATCTCCCTTTTAATCTTTTATTATATGTTCAACAAAATAACTCTCCTCAATTTTTTATTTATTTTGAAAAGAAAACTCCTATTCAAATTAACATCAAAATTTATTTTAAAGTTTCAAAAAATATATTAATTAAACAATTTTTGAGTAGGTATCTTTCTTTCAATCTTTCATCATATTTTCAACTAAACAACTTTCCTCAATTTTTTATTTATTTTGAAAAGAAACCCTATTTAAATTAACATCAAAATCTATTTTCAAGTTTCAAAAAATTTATTAATTAAAAATTTTTGAGTATCTCCCTTTTAGTCTTTCATCATATTTTCAACAATACAACTTTCCTTAATTTTTTATTTATTTTGAAAAGAAAAACCCTATTTAAATAAACATAAAATCTACTTCTTAATTAATCTCTTTCCAACACGGATATCCTTCAAAACATCTCGCATTCTTTCATTGCCCAAATAAAGAAGCCCCCAAAATTGGCAAAATCAAACCGAGGCCAAAAATAGACTTTAGAAAACGCACAAAAAAAAACGAACATAACCGACCGCCGCGCGTTGGAATTAAATCAACGCAAACGACTTTCGAGCATTAATGTCGTCCTTTTATTTGCGCCGTAATTAAATTTCATTACCTTCGATGCACTTAGCGATCTTCGACGACAAAACGTCAGAGAGGTACTTAATAAAAATAATAAACGCGCGCAGTTAAACCTTATGGAGCTGTTAAACTCGGCGCAAATTTTATGCCTCGACACGTCCCTCGCAAACAAAGCGTCCCGAATCAAAAAATCGGCTCGAGGCACGTGCTCGTCCGCAAAAAAAATCGAGTACGTACCTGTGGTCTCTCAAGTGATCCTGCCTGCGGAAGGCCTTCCCGCAGATGTCGCAGGAATACGGCCTCTCGTCCGTGTGGGTCCTTTCGTGTATCAAAAGATTATAACTTTTCGTGAATTGTCGGTTGCAAAATTTACAAATGAATTGTTTCTTGGGGCGCGCGGAGCCCTTCTGCCGGCCGGGCGTCGCCGACGTGGCCGTCGTCGCCGCCGGCGACGCGCTCGTCGCCGCCGCACTCGAAGACCCCTGCCCATTATAAATCGTGTTCATTATCAGGCTCGGATAACTCGTGTCCACCGCGAAACTGCCCAGGCCCTCGTCGTTGTCCAAAAGGGCCAGGTCCTCCTCGACCTCCTCGGCCAGATCGACGTCCTCCGTGAGGCTGACGTTGTGCTCGCCGTGGCCGCCCTCCTCGCCGATCTTCGCGCTGCTGGCGGCGATCTTCAGGATGTCGATCCGATTCGAGCCGGCGTTGACGTTCGCCGAGACGGAGGTCAGCCTTTGCAGGGTGATGTAGGACTCGAGGGCCTGCAGGTTCAGCGCCGCCGCCGCCGCCGAGTTGGGCGGCAGCAGGGCGGCCTGCTGCAACGAGTTCATCATGGCGTTCTGCAGGGAGAGCGCCACGTTCTGGATGGACCTCTGCAGGAAGTTCTCCTGGATGAGGGCGAGGTTGAGGTGGGCGCCGCCGCCGCCGCCGCCGTCCTCTTGCGTTCTGGCGGCGGCGAGCTCCTGCGACGCCAGGACGCCGCTGGCTTCAGTGGTCGCTTGCATTTCGACTTTTTCGGGGTTCAGCGCATCCCTAGGCGTTCGAGCGAACCATTTTTTTTGAAGATGGGGCCGGCGAGCGGGCGCATCGCAGCCGATCGAGCGTCGAAGTCGCCGGATCGAGGAAACGTAACACGCGCGCACGAAGACTCAAACAGTAGACAATCGACTAAGCAGGAGAGCCGCGGACTCGCGACTCGCTTCTTCGTTCTTGTACGCCATCTGGTAAGAGGTCGGGAAGAAGGACGCGAGGCTCGGGCCGCGCGCGAGAGGAAGAAGGACGCGACTCGGACGACTCGTACGCGCACAATAGCAACCCTTTCGGGATTTTTTATGGCGCGCTTTCCGAGAAGAGCGAGCGCATTGTGGCTCGGCACAAGAAGAGATTCGGTTTCACGGAACGATTTTATTATTATTGGCCGCTTTTGTTGTAATAAAGGCTTTTATTTCGAAATCGCGTTGCGAGCTAGATTTTATTAGTCTAACGCGTTGCGCGCTCGAATTTATTGTAATGTGGCGACATTCCGCTACGCTCACGCTCCTCGCCGCTTGCGGCAAGCGTGAACTAGCATGAACACATTCAATTGTCAACGCCACTCATCAAGGGGTGCCTTGATTTAAGCCAACTAGATTCGAGATGCGCACGTGTCCCGTATAGCTCACCGTGAAACATCGAAATCGCTTTAGGACTCGATCATTCTTAATCTTAATCGCGGCAACAAATTAGCTTTCTATTATCTTTCGAGTGCTTTCACGTTTAACAACAAAACACAATCGGCTTGATGACCTTTTGGGGTAGATTTAGACATTAAGACACACTTTCGACGGCACTTAGGTGCGAGCGAGGCCTTTTTTAGCGTTTCCATCGAAAATTATCTAACCTATAAAGTTTTCACTTCAGTCTCTATGGAAACGGTGATAAACAAGACGGGTGCCGCCCTCTTTGTCAGATCTAACCTCAAAAAAGAGGAAATTTAAGTTAGAACTATTAATAGGTTAATTTGAAATGTGCACAATTTGATTGGTTTAAATTTAAATAAATCTCGTTGGTGTTTAATGTTAGTACTTATACGTTTTCTTTTTTTTTTGGTTTAAAATTAATTTAAATTGATCAAAAACATATTGAACCGATGCTACAAAGTTAAAATTTACAAAATGGGAAGAAAAATGGTCGAAGAACCTTTATTGAGCAATTTAACAAAATAAAATACAAAAAACCACTCACGCGCCCCCAAAAAAATTTTTTTTTGCATTTTCGACCGTTTTGTTCGGTGTTAAAAGGTTTTATCGACGTATATATTGCTCTTTGCAACGTATTCAATCGTAACTTTATTTTGAAAAAATCAAACGCTTTCTAAAATAAATTTTATTTGGGTTTACTTTAATTAAAATTTAAATTGGGTTTATTTGTCAGCTTATTAAGTCATTTTAAACTAATGTTAAAATCACAATAGAAGACTAAATGTGCGAAAATAAATCTCAAATTTAAAAATAAATTTTTTTGATAAAGGGACGCACTAAAATATTTATTGCAAAACGTAAAAACAATTACAGTAAAACCTTCCGTGGCGACCATCTTCAGTTAATTAATTTGATATTTTTGTTTTGCTTAGTTAAATATTTATCAAGTTCAAAAAAATTCATTGTTAACAATTGATTTGATTAAAAAAAATAACCGCTGCGTGTACATATGTGCACGTGTTAGAAGTAGAATTTTTTGACGTAATAAAATTAATTTTAATCGTTCTCTCTCTAACCAATTCATGCACCTGTTGCTTTGTTTTCGTTTTGCATCATTTCTTCGGAACCCAGGCACCTTGTAAATCGGGGACCACCTGTACATATAGTGGGCAATCGCCAAAAACAATTTTATTATTATTATTATTTATTATTTTTTTAATAACAGGTGCGTGTATTTATGTGTACGTGTTAGAAGATATAATTTTTTGATGTAATTAAATTAATTTTAATCGTTCCCTCTCGCTCGTATTCACGAGACTGTCGTATTTTTTCGCTCACTCCCACTCATTGCTATGGTAACGAGCGTAAAATTGCAATTCACTAAATTTTAATTTAGGATTCGAAAGAGCGAAGATTAAAGTAGACAAATTCTATGATGGCGGGGTATGTGCAAGTTCGAGCGAAAAGTGGCACTTTTCCGAGCGCGGGAGGCAAATCCTAAGAGAAATTTTATTTTTGCCTACTTATTGAAGTACTAATTAATTTCACGGCAATTTCTTAATGATTAGAAATAAATTAGACCAATAAATTACACGAAAAATTAATTAAATAATTTTAATCGTTCTCTCTCACTTGTATTGACAAGATTATTGTATCTTTTCGCTCCCTTCCACTCATTTGCTATGGTAAATACATTTTTCAAACATAAAATCGATTTTTACTAAATTAAATTAATTAATTTGATATAAAAAAGCGAAGGATAAAGTAGACAAATCGACTAAGCACGAAGATGTGCGCGTTCGAGCGAAAAGTGGCACATTTCCGAGCGAGGGAGGCAAATGAAGCGCGACGCGGAGCGGCGCGCTTCATTTTCCCGAGATCGGAATGTGCCACTTTGAGCTCGAATGTGCACACTCGGTTTTAAGCAACATTTCACAATAATTTTGTTGACGAAAATTAGTAAATAATTTTTATCGTTCCCTCTCACTCGTACTTATGATTTTCTTGTATCTTTTCGCTCGCTCCCACTCATTGCTATGGCAAAAATACATTTTTCGAATATATAATCGATATTTACTAAACTAAATAAATTTTCTTTTATTGGAAAAAAAGTTTAATTTAAAAATTGAATAAATACAAAGATGTGCGCATTCGAGCGAAAAGTGGCACATTTCCGAGCGAGGGATGCAAATGGAGCGCGACGCGGAGCGGCGCGCTTCATTTTCCCGAGATCGGAATGTGCCACTTTGAGCTCGAATGTGCACACTCGGTTTTAAACGTGATTTATTACAATTAACTTACTTCCTAAATAACACTATTTTATTTATAATAACTTTGATTTGATAACCGTATGATTCTGATAAATAATAACTGCCCGGGAAATTTTTTTTTATATAATTATATAAATTATGTATAACTTTATATAGTTTTATATCATTGTATATTAATGTATATATAATTATGTATAAATTTATATAATTATATAAAACTATATAACATTTTATAAAGTACTGTATTCCGGGAAAAATTATTTTATATAATCAATGATAATCAATGATATAATTATATGTTATTTTATATAATTTTATAAGATTATATCTGGTTCTCATATAAAATTATATCAATTTTTATATAATTATATAAAACCATTTAATTTTTTATATAATTATATAAAATAAAATTATATTAGATTGCTTATATTAAATTATATAATATTATATAAATTTATACATAATTATATATATTTTTATATATTTGCATACCCGGGAAAACATTTTATATAATTTTATAAAATAATATATTTTTAATATTTTCGATATAATTGTTATTATTTGGTTTTTTCTTTAAAATTATTTATCATTATACTAACTTATGCACAAATTCATAAATTACAAAATTTAATAACTTTAGGACATATTAATCATAATGTTAACGTCTAATATCTTTTAATAATATATAGAGTTATCAAAAATTGACAACAATAAAACAATTGTTTTATTGTTGTCCATATAATTTTATATAATTATGTAAAATTATATAAAACTAGATAAAATTATATCGCGCCAAAATTCGTATATAATTATATATGATGATTTATATATAATTTTATATAATTATATAAATTTTTTTTTCCCGGGTGCATTTAATCTAATATAGTATTCGATATTACATTTGCATTGACCATCTTTGATTTTTTCTCTAAGACGACCACCTCTACAATTCGAGCAACAACCGACGCCGGTCGTATTAGAGAAGTTCAACTGTAATTAATTTCTTCAAGTAACTAACCAATTCATGCACACGTTGCTTCGTTCTCGTTCCCTCACCACTTCTCGCCGAAAAAATCCCAATTCCACTTCGCACGTTTTTCTCCGGAACCCAGCCACCTCCTAAATCGGGGACCACCTGTACAGTGAGCAATCGCCAAAATCAATTCTATTTACCGTACAATTTTCGAAACCGCTCTCTCGAGCTTTAGGTAAATATTAGTCTTCCGGCCCTTTAAACGGCCCGCCGGCCCTTTTCGCCTCAGAAAAGCAAACATATTTGTCTTCGAAAACAAAGATCAAAAGCGAAAATGGTGCTTAAGTGTGTGTGTGTGCGCGCACGAAGCGTGTAATTATCGAGGAGGAAATGCTCGTGATCCATTACCGTTATCATTTACGGTTTAGTGATTTCTGCACGGCTTTTTTTCGGTTCGCGAGCGCACCATCATTATCGACACTAAATCAAGGAAGGCGAAATGGGTGCCGTTGAGACGGACGCTGCGCGCGTGAAGGAAAATGCGAAAGGACGGGCCCGAGCACGAGCTGATCCTCGGCTTTCTCACGGTACACATACGAGGAAGAGCAGCTTTACAAATAATCTTCGTAGATCGCCGGGCATCAGTTAGCACGAGGCCCCGAGGCGTCGAAGCCTTCGCCTTTGATTGTTTAAACGGTTCCTCTTCGTCTTCGCGCCGTCCTTTCCTGCGTAAAATCGCTTCGCGCCCGAACCGTGGCCGCGACCCCTTCCCCCCCGGCTCTCTAATTACGACTCGACACCCCCGTATCTCTGCGTGGAGCGGTTCTTCGCGGCCGCAAAGTTGTCAGTAACGAATGTTAAGACGCCTTTAGCAAGAATGAGCCGTGCCATAAACCCACTGATCTTAGCTGATGAACACACACATCGGGACGTACGTGCACGTACTCCCACACTTTCACTTAAACGTCAAAGAGAAAAGAACGCATTAAATCAGGCACGAAATGTTGTGGAAAAAATTTTGCACGTCCATTAAATTTGATGGAGAAGAGTCGTTGTTGGGCAACGCTTGTAATTGTTGGCCGTTTTAAAATGCTTACACAATTAATTACGTACGCCTACGTTTTTACGAGCTTAGGCGAATTTTGTGCGAGCTAATTAATGAAAGAGGTACATGGGTTTTATAACTGATATTAATTTTTATGGGGCCGCTCTGTGTACGGAGGGCTTTAAATTGTGGATTCCGGGTTTTTTTGTGGTTTGACGTCGGAGAGTGGCGCGAATTAAAAGGAATTTAATACGGCTTAATTTAAGAGCAAAATCGAAAGTAAAAATTGATGTTTAATTTGGGAAAAAGTTGTAAGTTGCGTTTAAAAAAAAAAGAAAATTTTGTTATATGAAATTATTGAAATTTAAGTTAAGGGCTGTTTAATAGGGTCTTTCGGGAGCATTTTTTATATTGAACAGTTTGCTGTATTTCTACAAATAAACCCGGAAAAAAATAAAAAAGAGGTTCACCTGCATTTCAAATTACAAAAAAAAGTAAATTTTTTTTTCAAAATTAATTAAATCTCACTTAAGGGTTGCTTAATAGGGTTTTTCGGAAGCATTTTATATATTGAACAATTTGCTGTATTTTTACAAATAAGCCCGGAAAAAATTAAAGAAGAGGTTCACCTGTATTTCAAATTACAACACAAGGCAAAAACATTTTTTCAAAATTAATTTAATTTAATTTAATGGATGTTTAATGGGGTCTTTTGGAAGCATTTTATATATTAAACAGTTTGCTGTATTTCCACAAATACGCCCGGAAAAAATTAAAGAAGAGGTTCACCTGTATTTCAAATTACAAAAAACAATAAAACTTTTTTTTTTAAATTAATTAAATCTAACTTAAGGGTTGATTAATAGGGTTTTTTGGAAGCATTTTATATATTAAACAGTTTGCTGTATTTCCACAAATACGCCCGGAAAAAATTAAAGAAGAGGTTCACCTGTATTTCAAATTACAACACAAGGCAAAAACATTTTTTCAAAATTAATTAAATCTAATTTAAGGGCTGTTTAATGGGGTTTTCTGAAGCATTTTTTATATTGAACGGTTTGCTGTATTTCTACAAATAAGCCCGGAAAAAATTAAAGAAGAGGTTCACCTGTATTTCAAATTACAAAAAAAGGCAAAAATTATTTTTCAAAATTAATTAAATCTAATTTAAGGGCTGTTTAATAAGATTTGTCCGAACCATTTTTTATATTAAACTGTTTGTTGTAGTTTTACAAATAAGGCCGGAAAAAATAAATAAGAAGTCACTTGTTATTCTAATTTAGAAAAAAGGCAAATAATTTTTTTTAAAATTAATTTAATCTCACTTAAGGGCTGTTTAATAGAGTATTTCCGAAGCATTTTTTATATTGAACAGTTTGCTGTATTTCTACAAATAAGCCTGGAAAAAATTAAAGAAGAGGTTCACCTGTATTTCAAATTACAACACAAGAAAAAACATTTTTTCAAAATTAATTAAATCTAATTTAAGGGCTGTTTAATGGGGTCTTTTTGAAGCATTTTTTATATTAAACTGTTTGTTGTAGTTCTGCAAATAAGGCCGGAAAAAATTAAAGAAGAGGTTCACCTGTATTTAAAATTTTACAACAAAGCAAAAACATTTTTTCAAAATTAATTAAATCTAATTTAAAGGCTGTTTAATGGGGCCTTTCTGAAGTATTTTTTATATTGAACAGTTTGCTGTATTTCTACAAATAAGGCCGGAAGAAATTAAAGAAGAGGTTCACCTGTATTTCAAATTACAAAAAAAAGCAAAAATTGTTTTTCAAAATTAATTAAATCTAACTTAAGGGCTGTTTAATAGGGTCTGTCCGAAGCATTTTTTATATTAAACTGTTTGCCGTAGTTCTACTAATAAGGCCGGAAAAAATTAATTAAAAAGTCACTTGTTATTCTAATTTAGATAAAGGCAAATAATTTTTTCAAAATTAATTAAATCTGATTTAAGGGCTGTTTAATAGAGTATTTCCGAAGCATTTTTTATATTAAACAGTTTGCTGTATTTCTACAAATAAGCTCGGAAAAAATTAATGAAGAGGTTCACCTGTATTTCAAATTACAAAATAAGGCAAAAATTATTTTTTAAAATTAATTAAATCTAATTTAAGGGCTGTTTAATAAGGTTTGTCCAAACCATTTTTTATATTAAACTGTTTGTTGTAGTTCTACAAATAAGGCCGGAAAAAATTAAATAAGAAGTCACTTGTTATTCTAATTTAGAAAAAAGGCAAATAATTTTTTTCAAATTTAATTTCATTTCATTTAAGGGCTGTAAGGCTGTAAGGCCCAGTATTTCCGAAGCATTTTTTATATTGAACAGTTTGCTGTATTTTTACAAATAAGCCCGGAAAAAATTAAAAAAGAGGTTCACCTGTATTTTTAATATCCAAAAAAAGCAAACAATTTTTTTCAAAATTATTTAAATCTAATTTAAGGACTCTTCAATAGGGTCTGTCCAAAAAAAATTAAATAAGAAAATCACCTGTTTTCCTAACTTAAAAAAAAAGCAATTTTTTTTAATTTAATTAAATCTATGGCAAAGAACGTTTAATTTCATGGTTAAATAACAATTTATTTATACAAATATTTGTCGTACGTCCTCTAACAAGCCCGCAAAAAATTAATCAAAAATTCCAATCCGTCCAGCTCTTGCGAAATAAATCCAAAACAAACCCGGGAACTCTAAATAACGATTCCAATTTGCCTTCACTTTCAAAAACCTTTACATAAATTCTTTATTAAGAAAACGAAAAAACAATCGTCGCCAATCAAAAAAAAAAAAAAACGCAAAACGCAAAAGCAAGTCTTCCACACTTTTCCCCATTAACATAAAATAGTCTCGTTAAATGCCTTAATCGATCCGCTTAAATTCTCTGGAAAAAAAAGGCCCTACAGAACCCCCCTTCGCTTTCCTTATTTATGCGTTTAACTCTATTATTATAAACAATTTGCATTTTAATCGGGCTCCGCGCGCAAAAGCCCGCTCCTTCCGATCGCCCGTCCGCGGCTCTCCATCCGAAAGCAATTCCCCATAAAATAACAATCACAGAAGTAATCTAAACGATATCGACGGGGTGCCGGCCATCCTTACCCCATTATTCTAAATCTCATTTTCACATTCGACATACGTCTGCCTCTAAAAAATCGATGCGAGCCATTGATACGAAATAAAACTGAATAAAATTATGGGAAATTTACATTGTGGCTCGTCTTCGAGCGTCTTCACGTCCCGACCTCGTCGACCCCGTCCGCACCGGGCCGCGCGACCGGCTCGCGACCCGACGTTTGTGGGGAACCAGACGAAACTTTTCCCCTACGATTTCGTCCGTGGGAGATAATGAGATCGCCGCGGTGGCAGGCACCGCTTGTAATTGAGCAATTCATTATGGGCACGCCGTAAACGATGGGGTTAGGGCTCGGGGCTACCGGGCCCCCGGGCCCCCACTGCGCCCCATTTGTTCCGATCGGGCCCTTCGCGGGGGGCCGCGCGTCCTCTTCGCGCTAACGCGTGATAGCGTTATTACTTCCTCGAAAATAGCAAATTGTCACTGTTTTTTTTTTGTCCATTAAATGCTAATGAGAAGGTGTGCGTCGCGATTCGCCCAAGAAATACCTTTCGAACGTCATGTCGGAGTGATCTTTGCTCTTTTCGCTTGGAGAAAAAAAATTATATTGTGAGTTGTAATCAAGTCTGCCTGTTCCGAAAGATAAATTATTCTTGGTATTGATTTAGTATGGCTTGTTAAATGTCTTTTGCCAAATAAGTAAATCCACTTAGAATATTGATTGGGGTTATGTTTTGGTCGGTTCTCGCCTTTTTGTTTGGGACTGCTGCGTTTCGCTTTCTGGTCGCTTCTTGATACGATTTTGGCGCGGTTTGCGAGAACGGGTCTATTTTTTTTTTTTTTTTTGGTTGGATTAGATTAATTTAAATCACTGGCAAATTTAAATTTGAAATGGGCGCCAAATTGATTGTCAATTTTGAAAGTTATGGATTTTGTAAATATTTTTTGATCGCAAATTTAAGAGACAGGTATCAAATTTGTTCTCTGTTGAAATATGTGTAAAAAGACCTTAAAAATCCAAATATTGATAGAGCTAATTTGTCAATTTTTGATATTATGAATTTTTGAAATAGTTTTCGCTTTGAAATCTTTGCACTTTTTAAAGACACACGTTAAATTTTTTGGCAGTGGAGGTATTTTAATAAAAATTAATAGGCTTGTCTAAAATGACCTTAAATATCCAAATTTTAAAACGTTGCAGAGCTAATGTACTAATTTTTGAAGTTATAAATTTTATCAAAAAAAATTTCTTCGAAATCTTTGCACTTTAAAATACACATATATTAATTTTTGGCCGGTTAAAATATTTCAATCAAAATTACTGGCTTTGTGTAAAAAAGCCTCAGAAATCCAAATTTTAAAACCCCTCAAAGCTAGTTCGTCAATTTTTAAAGTTATGAATTTTTTAAGTACTTGTATCATCCAAATTTATGCAATACCTATAAATACATACATAATTTTTTTTCGCTTTATGTATTTTAATAAAAGTAACTGACTTTATGTAAAAAAGCCCAAAAAATCCGAATTTTTAAAATTATGAATTTATTAAATATTTTTATCTACAAAATCTGTGCAATTTCTAAAAATATATACATCAATTTTTTTTCCGGTTAATATATTTTGATATAAATAATTACCCTTATGTAAAAAAACTTCTGAAATCCAAATTTTGAAACCCCAGAAAGCTACTTCCAGAATTTCTAAAGTTATGAATTTTTTAAGAATTTTTATTTTCAAAATCCGTGCAATTTTTAAAAATACATACATCAATTTTTTTTTCGGTTGATATATTTTAATAAAAATAACTACCCTTATGTAAAAAGACCCCAGCAATTCAAATTTTAAGACATCACAAAGCTAGTTCGTCAATTTTTAAAGTTGTGAATTTTTTAAGTATTTATATTATCCTAATGTATGCAATGTCTATAAATACAAACATAATTTTTTTTTCGCTTAATATATTTTAATAAAAATAACTACCCTTATGTAAAAAGGCCCAAAAAATCCAAATTTTTAAACCCCACAAAGGTACTTTGTCAATTACTAAAGTTATGAATTTATTAAATATGTTTAACATCAAAATCTGTGCCATTTCTAAAAATACATACATCAATTTTTTTCCGGTTAATATATTTTAATCAAAATACCTACCCTTATGTAAAAAGACACAGAAACTCTATGTTTTAAAACCCCACAAAGCTGGTTCATGAATTTTTAAAGTTGTGCATTTTTCTAATATTTTCATCATTAAAATTTGTGGAATTATTTAAGCCACATGCATTAATTTTTTTTCCGGTTAATATATTTTGATATAAATAACTACCCTTATGTAAAACGACTTCAAAAATTTAAATTTTGAAACCCCGCAAAGCTAATTCAACAATTTCTAAAGTTATGAATTTTTTAAGACTTTTTATTTTCAAAATCTGTGCAATTTTTAAAGACACTTAGATCAATTCTTTTCTGGTTGATTTATTTTAATAAAAATAACTACCCTTATGTAAAAAGACCCCAGCAATCCAAATTTTAAGACATCACAAAGCTAGTTCGTCAATTTTTCGACTTGTGATTTTTTTTGAATATTTATATTTTAGAAAACGCTTCCATCTTTAAAGATATATATATAACGTATTTTTTCGCAGCTAATATATTTTAATAAAAATAACTATCCCAAAAATCAAAATTTCAAAACCTTATTAGGCCAGCTTATTATTTTTTAGAGTTATGAATTTTTTAATTAATTATTTTCCAAAAATTTATTTAATTTCTGAGAACGTATATGTCAATTTATTTTCCGATTAAAATATTTTAATAAAAATTAGCACCTTTATGTAAAAGGCCTTCCGCAATCTACATTTTAAAACCCCTATTCCGACGTCTCTTCAATTTCTAGTCTTACAAATTTTTTTTTGCCATTTTTAGTCCAAAGATTGATGTTTTTTCTGAAGAGACCTAAATCAATTATTTCCGACTAAAATACATCAATCAAACTTACCACCCTTAAGGCAAAAAACCCACAAATGTAAATTTTAGCGCTCCACAAAGCCACCTCCTCAAAATTTCCAAGTTAGAAATTTTTAAACTAATAAAAACAAAGCGAATCGAACGATAATCAAAATTTTATAGAAATTTGGCGGTCGTTTAGCTCCTTTTTTTCCGTGGAGCAAGCCGAAGAAAAAAAAGGGCCGTGAACATTAACATGAATTATGATTATGAAGCGCGGTCGACGTAAAAGACTTTAAAAATCACGTAACACCGGGGTGTCCGAAGATTCGAAAAAATATTTCGAACCTTTTATTTCTTACTGACAACTCGGGGCTTCTAGCCGGGGACCTGCCGTTTCTTCTTTTTGTAATTTTTTCGTAATTTATGGCGAAATCTCGGCCGACACGAAACCGTTCGAAGGGCAGCCCCCGGCGAGCGAAAGCCGAGCAGACGTCGCCCCCCTACGAAAAAAACAATCGCGCCTTTTATTGCCATTTGAAAAATTAATGCCTTCGAACGTTGACTTCATTAAATCGAGATTTGTTTATACAATTTCGTGGGAGAGCATTCGCATAAATCATCTCGAGAGGATGGCCGTTTTTGTGTCCGAGAAGGGTCGTTTTCCTTTTTATTAAAAATCAGAAGCTTTGACGTTTCAGCATTTTAGAGGAGCACCTGTTTTCGTGTTCCCTTTGTTCGGCTTAAGTGCTTTTCTTAAATACGTGCGAATTTTATTTCTTTCCCAAACCCAGACCCTTTTGGGACGGCGATTTTCGGACAGGGTCGGCTCAAAAAATGCGCAAAAAATACGGGGACCCCCAGAAGCGATCGCTTCGAGCGGCCCACTCGAGTCGGGATTTTTTCGATTTTTTCTGCGCGAGGGGGGCGCGAAGCGACGAAGAATTTGCGCGATACGATCGGCGGACGAAGAAATCGGACGGAAGTTACAAGCAGAAATTATAAATTTCGATTCGGCTGTGTGTTGGTGCGTTCCTTTTTTTAAATAACAGTGACATGATCTGTTGTGAGCTTAGCCCCCTTCTGTGAATTCTAACATGGCCTCTGCCCGCTACTTTATAAAAGAATTCATATTTACCGATCATCGATTTTTTAGATAAGATCTACATTTTTGAAATAATGCCAGTCATTTATATGTCTGCCGTGCGTCGGTCGATTTATTTTATTGAAATATTTTTTTCCGTTTAGCGACTCCAGCAGTCAAGACAAATATGATAAATTAATACCACCAAACTTTGAATCTAAAGAGACGTACCAGAAAATAATGGCTTCTTTTTTTTCTCGCTCTTCTGGCCTCTCGTTTTGTTTGTGTATTATTTTTCGTTGTGCGCGCAGTAGATTTTGGGGAAATTAAAACGATTAGCTTGCGTGGCCGAGAATTACTAATTGTATAATAAAACAAAGAAATCGTTTTTTTTTTAAGACGATTTTTAAATATTTTTTTTTATTACTAAGGTATCGTGAGAAGCATTAATAATAAAGAGCCCCGGGGTCCCCCGAAACAACTCCATTCATTATGCGATTTTTTTCGATACGATTCGTAAAGAAATCCAGTGGCGCACGTTTTAAATTGTTTGTTGCTGCGGCTTTTGGGGGTCTGATTTTTTTTTAAATTTTTTGAGAACGCGTGGTTAGCAAATTTAAGGGTTTTGAGTTGTACAAAAAAACTAATTTATTTAAAGCAAGTTATAGTTGTTAAAACAATTCGTTAGTACTTACATGTCAATTTTTTTCTGAAAAAATGAAAATATTTGTTTTGTAATTTTTTTAAGCAAACCGTTTCGAGTTTGGGGACGAGCTTTAAATATTAATTTATTTGATTTTAGCAAACACCTCTTGGAAAAAAATCAATTCACTTGCCAAATTGATGGGGGGCCGCACGAAAATCGCCAAATTGCATTTGGGGCAATTTTTTGGTAATTGATTTTAATTAATTTTTGATTGGATCGGCTCTAAGAGGCTCGCAATTTGAGATGGACACTTCGTTTCCGTAAAGAACCACGTAAAACGTTAAATTGTTGCTAATTATTTTTTTGGAAATAAGTTTTTTAATAATTTGCGGCATTAAAAAATACAAAAGATGCCTAAGACATTTTTTTGGAGATAAAAAGGGTGTGCTCGGCTTATAATTTGGTATTAATCAATGAAAGAAGCATCGAATTAAACTCGATACGGTCCTGAGATTTGTAATTAAACGTGGAAATAATTTTTAGAAACCGATCAAAACTAATAATTTATACTTATTTAAAGGAGGTTGAGATTTATATATTAATTTATATGATTTTAGCAAATGGCACCTGCTTGTTTATTGTAAAATATTTTTTAAAACCGTAATATCAATATAATAATAATAGGAGGCATTAAAAAATACAAAAGTCCCCAAAGAAATGTTTTTGAAAAAAAAGGGATGTTTTGGCTTATAATCTCACATTAATTCAATTCAAGTAGTCTCAAATTTAACTCGATACAGTCCTGAATTTGTCATTTAAACCTTGTAACAATTTTTAAAAACAAATTAAAAATAGAAATAACATAAACTTATTTAAAGAAGTCCTACAATGCAAAGCATTTTAACGTATTAAGATTTAAAGTAAGTTCTAATTGTTTAAACAATTCATTAGTAGTTTGTTATTAATTTTATTCAATTATGTATAGTTGACATTATTTAAATCGCGCTGTATATATAAACGTCCACTTATTATCGGTTGTGAAGTGATCTATAAAATTCTAAAGAAACAAAAGCGGGAGTCGTGTGCTAGGATACGAATCTGACCCTTATTGCCTATGCGCATAGAGGTCGGTGTTGTGTCTCGCGCCCGGCGTACGCTTACTAATTCAGTAGCCAGTAGAAGAAATTAGTAGTGTTCATCGGTTTACGTGTAACAATGGCCAAATTGCGATTCGGTTATTAATATTAGAACAATTAGAGGTTGCATCGTAATTAATAACAAAGTGCATCTTCGAAAGAACTCCAAGTACGACCAATATTATGGTAAGGTACCCTTTATTTGCATACTTAATCGAAAAGATGTAACACATTGTAAGTGCTAAAAACCATACACGACGCCTCCATCTTGGATAGCAGTAATAATTATTGTAAAATTCGTTAATCGATCGATTGAACACGTTGATGTTAGTTGTGTATTGTGTGTACTTGTGAAACTAATAAGATTAATGTATTTACAGGAGTCCCAGTCGAATGTGGGAGTCGTTCAGATAGAAACCAGTGCGGAAAGGTTTCCTTGGGGCCTTAAACAATGAGAATGGTAAGGAGAACCCAAAAATACATGATTAGATGTGAGGAAGAAACCAAGTTCTAATACCAAAAGCTTAATAGGTGAACACGGTTTAAAGTGTACTTTTTTATTATACTATTTAGCCATGTTTTATTCAATAGGGCATAAGAAATTTCTAGAATAAGCTTATAACTGAAGTTATTACATTTGAATGTTTTTAGTACAAATCTGCATTTGGTCATGTAAAAGTTTCTGCAATTAGATTGAATTATTCGCACTAGAACAATTACATTTGATAACACAATGCATATTTGAAGTAACTCGAAGCACAATTACTATCATGGCAAGATTTCTTTCATTTAAGAGCTCGAGTAACAAATTGCAAGTGCCACAAACCAAAAACGATATGCATATGTTGTACAGCAATAATAATTATTGTGGAATACTTTAAAAAAGTCAATTTGTATTGTTTGTACTTGTAAAACTAATAAGATTATTGTATTTACAGGAGCCCCATCTGAATGTGGGATTCTTTCAAAGGGAAACCAGTCCTGGACAAGTTTCTTGGAGCCTGCAATCAAACAATGCGAATGGTAAGGAGAACCCAAAAATACCTGATTAGATTTGAGGAAGAAACCAAGTTCTAATACCAAGAGCTTAATAAATGCACATGGTTTAAAGTGCACTTTTTAATTAAACTATTTAGCCATATTTAATTGAATAGAGTATAAGAAATTTGTAGATTAAGGTTCAAACTTAAGTTCTTACATTTGAATGTTTTTAGTACAAAATTCGATTTGCTCATGTAAAAATTCCTGCAATTAGATTAAATTATTCGCACTAGGACAATTACAAATTGCATTGCATTGCATTTGGTAACACAACTCGAAGTAAAATTACTATCATGGCAAGATTTTTTTCATTTAAAAGCTCCAGTAACAAATTGTAGTTGTTACAAACCAAAAACTATATGTAAATGTTGAGCAGCAATAATAATTAGTGTGGAATACAATAAAAAAGTCAATTTGTATTGTTTGTACTTGCAAAACTAATAAGATTATTGTATTTACAGGAGCCCCATCTGAATGTGGGATTCCTTCAAAGGGAAACCGGTCCTGGACAGGTTTCCTTGGAGCCTAAAATCAAATATTGGAAATGGTGAGTGAAACTCAAGAAAATCAAATCTAATAATGGGTGAACAACTGAAATCTAACACCAGAATTGTACAAATTAAACAATAGCTTATAATGCACTTTTTAATTAAACCAATTAACTTTTTTTAAATGAATAAGCTTTTAAGACATTTGTCGGTTTGAATTAAAAACTTAATTTCTGTAAGGAACGATGTAAAAGTCCTTACATTTTAATTTCGAGGTTTCGCTAAAAATTAACAAAATGTTTAAACAACTAGCAGTAATATTTCTACAACATTGAATAAAATTGCTTGCAATAGTCGCACTATTGTTTTCCAAATTGTAGGCAACAGGCGGTTTGATATCAGTTTTAATTCGACCTCACTGACCCACGAATAAATTAACTCAGTCGCAGCTGCAGATATGATAAGACTTTCGAATTTTATTTATTTCGCCGAGCTATGGGTCTTTTTACTTTTGGCGATAAAGACCATTCTGCCTTGCACATTTTTAGCATATGTTGCGTTTAGTCACAAAGGCAAAAGTGTTTAGTATTAAGCTACTTTTGGTCGTGTAACAACGTCTGCAATTACATCGAATTTAATTGGCATTAAAACAATTAGAAATTGTATTGCGTTTATTAAAAAAATGCAGGCTCGAAAGAACTCGAAGCTCGATGCAATTTAGGTAAGATTTTCTTCATTTCAAAAGAGACAAAAACAAATTAAAAAATCATACGGGGAGGAAACTGAAAGAACAAAGCAAATTTCAAACAGCAATAATTATTATTGTAAAATCCTTAAAATATGATTGTTAATCTATAATTTTCTACTTTGATAACTAATAAGATTTTTTTGATTACAGAAGCCCTAATCAACCGAAGGATTCGTTTAAGGAGCAAGCAGTCCCGAGGAGGGCCAAAATAAAATGTTGGCAACGGTAAGCAATCCCGGAAAAAAATTCACAACTAATTTTATCGAATAATTAAAATCTTTGTAACAAAACAATACCAAAAAAGTTCAATTATTAATAACCATATTTAATTAAATTTTTTGTCGCTCTTCGGATGGAGCTTCGATTTTTTTTCCAGCTCGACATTATTGAGTTTTACTCAAAATTTTTTTTTTGTTACAGTTGGATCAATGCCGATTAGACCGACCATTCCATTCTCAAACAGTGTTCGTTTTTCCATCGTTTTTCGGGAATTTCGCGTTTTGTATCGTAGTCCTAAAACCGTCTAAAGTCCTCCCAGTAAAACAAGACAGTCCCCCATAAAAATAGATTAACCGATCGTTTAAAAAACTTTGTTTTTTTTTGCTTTGCCAGAGAAGTGTAACGTAGTTTTGTGAAAAAATCGCGGGAGTGTTAAAATCGGGGTTTGAGGGTGTTCGAGTGGATGGCCTTCTCGAGCAAACTGCACACTCCAACATCTGCAAAGGTAGGATTGAATTTTTTCTTTTCAGAAAGCCACTTCAATGAAAACTGATCGGCATCAAAAATGACTTAATCTTTTCTATTTCGAGCACTCAAAATATTATTCCGAAATTATTGCAGTGGCTTTCTACATTTTTTTATTGTTTTTTATTGTATGCAAATTTGTATTTATTTTTGAAAACTTGTGCTTTCGAAATTCGATATTCTCTCTCAAACAAACTTTAGGGAAATGTACGAAATATAATGCGTTTTAATTTAGTAAAAATTGGTAATTAATGTCGCGGGCGGTTTGCGAAAAGTTAATTGTTGTGCGATTTGAATTGGGGACGACTGTTGTGACTTTGAGTCGTCTGCATATTTCAGTCAAAAATTGTTTATAAGTGGAAAACGGTTGTTCGATTCAAACGGGCTTTTCACTAATCGAAGGAGGACTAAATTTGAGCTAACAGGTGTTTTGGGGATTTTTTTGAAAAACATTTTTCGTTTTTCTGCGAGCGCACAATGTTGCCTAGAACGATTTCATTAAAAACTCAGCGTTATATAACTCTATAAGGAAATTGTATTTAAATTAAATATAATACTTTCTAATTACTCTGTTATGTTTGATGGATATTGCGTTTAGCCATCCTTTGTAGTTCTTTAAAAAAAAAAAGGTGTCATCGAAATGTTGCATAAGAAATTTGCATTACCTATACGTTGTGATCAGAAATTATTTATATTTCGTAAACTACCTGTTTGTTTAAAATGAGACTTTTCCATGAAAATAAGGACAAAATTTAAGCCAATAGGTGTCTCTGCGATTATTTCTTAAACGAATTTTAAAGTTTGCATAAGCGCGCTAATGCACATCATAATATTTAACTTATAAAATTCGCTATTACTCTACCTTTAATGGAAATTATTTCACAATTAGCAATAACATACTTAATTATGTGTATTTTAATCTGTTTAGAACCGCATTTAATTATTTTTGTTGGTTTTCGAAAAATTAATTTTTTTGTTCGAAAGTGCCCAGTTCACTTTACCAAAAGTACATTTCTCGAGCTCAAATTGTTTAATACTCGAAAGAAATTTTTGACAAATAAAAAAGACTAAATTTAAAACAAGTAGGTACCTACGTATTTTAGCAATTACAAAAAAAAATTATTAATTAATCTAAAAGTGCGCATAAATGAAACTTAACAATTAATTTTCAAAAACTTTTCAATGTCTTATTTATGAAGGAAATTTATTAAAAATTAAATAAAGAACTTAATTACATATATATTAATTTGTTTAAAAACATTATTAGCTTTGGTTTTTGGTCTACATTTTATTTTTCAAAATTTATGTGAGACTACAAAAAGTACTTTTCTCTCCTACAAATTCGTTATTGCTCAAAAACGAACTATTGGTTTTAAGCAAAATTTTTACTAGTCGAAAAAGTACTAAATTTAAACCATTAAATATTTTAGCGACCACAAAAAAAAATTATTAACTTATTTAAAGGCGCGCAAAGAAAAAAGTTATATTTAATTTTTAAAAAATTTCCATTCTGTTATTTCTGCCGAAAATCTTTTAAAATTTAAATACAACACACTTAATTATGTATATTTTAATTTGTTTAAACAATAATTAGTTATCTTTGTTGGTTTGGTAAAAATTAATTTTTTTTTAGAAATCTATACGAGACCATAGAAAGTACATTTCTTTTTCACAAATCCTTCGGCGCTCGAAAATGAACGATTGGATCGAATCAAAATTTTTACTAATCGAAAGAGGACCAAATTTAAGCCAACACGTGTCTTTGCAAATTTTTTTTAAACAATTTCTAATTTTTCTACAAGCGCGCCTATGCAAACCTTAAAAATTAACCAACAAAAACTCCCAACCGCCGCATTTCTTAATCGAATCAATTCAAAATTGAAAACAACACGCCTAATTAAATATATTTTAAGTCTACACTTAATAATTTTTCATATTTTTTTTTTTTTTGAGAAACAATAAAAAATATAATCGATTCAACAATGCATTAAAAAACGAGCTCGAAAAAAAAGTTCACATTAGCCCAAACCGAAACTCTTAACTCAAAATCCGCAACACAGTCTATTTAATTATTTAAAAAAACAAAAATTGAGTCAACAAATAAATAAATACAGTGGACCTTCGTTTTACCCCGGTTCTTTGTACCGCAGATTCTGATATAACGTGTTGGGGGGAGGGGGGCAAAGTTGCCCGATTTTACGTACTTGAAAGTTAAATTGGTACAGTAAAGCCTCGTTTAGCGCTTGCAATACGTTCCTAGACCACAAAGCGCTTAAAAAAACAGCGTTAAACGAGCTCATTTCAAAATGGCGCAATAAGTTCGAATCGAGAAAATTTTTGGGCTGTTTGCAGGCTTCGAACAGACCGCATTACATCGAATCAGCGTTAAACGAGGCCCTACTGTATTTAAAAAATGATTATTTGACATTTTGATTGTTAGTATGTATGTACCTAGTGCTAGGAGAGTTAATATGCGATACCACGCGGGTCATGGATAACACCCGCCGCGCGCAGTACAACGAGGGTCCACTGTACTTAAATTCTTCGATTCGAAACCGTTTGACGTTCTCTAAACGAACATTTCTCGTCGAAAAAACGCATTTCCAAAGCGTTCCTAATTAAAACCGAGATTAATAAGATATCTGTTAAAAGACCTGCAAAAATGGCCTTTCGTTTTTTTTATAAATTTAGTAATTTATATTCTAATAAGCGCCCGAGGCGGAAATCTGTCAGCCAAAGCCCGAAAATCGTTTTCGGAGTGTAATTAACCGGTGGCCCGGAATCCGCCCAAAATTGGATTTTCAACATTTTTCGGGCTTATTGTTTTTTTTTCTACGTTCTCTTCTTCTCTTCGTCCCCCCTCGTATTGGTCATTAACGCTTCCACAAAGATTAATACACTCTTTCGAGGTGGTTGCACTTTCGCATTCTAAAAGCTGAAACGCCAATTTTTTTCCTCTCGTTACGATTGTTGCACCTGCAGAATGCAAAAGGCGAGGGGCTTGTCGAAGAGCCATTATGTGCCATTCTTGTGCGGCGTCGATTCGCACTTTTAAACGGCGAAAGACAATGCCATCGGCATCATTAAGTCAATGCTCAGGGACGAATAGGCGAAGCCTTCACTTCGGAAATTCGAATTTAGAAAAAAAAACTCAAAGGGGTACAAGGGGGGCGGGGGACGCTCGACGGACACGTTCGTAACAATTACGGGGACGTATTGGCCGTAAAAAAAACGACTTTATTTTCTGAGGTTTGCAGTTCGAAACGAAATGAACCGTGGATGATGCTTGAATGATGAGACCGCAAGAAGAGTTGAAAAAGTCGACTTCATGAATTTATTAGGTGTGGTTATTTGCCGTGAACGAAAATCACCGCTAATCATCAATCATTCATGGATTCGTGTCTTATTTTTTTAAAAGAGCGCGTCCGCCGCGCCGTTTTTCACCGATTTTTTGAGGTTTCCGGCGAAATTTGGACGATGCGTAAATTGAAAACGATCGGGCTCCGAGTTTGAAAGATTTTGGTGCGATTTTTTTGGAAAATTGGCGAGAAAGCGTTTTTTGTTGCGTTTTGGTGATTTTTTTATTTTTTTTTTAATGACGAAGGTTGGTTGGTTTCACCAGTAACAATTTTTTTTGAGTTTTAATTTAGTAAGAAAAAAATTAATCGTGGAATTTAGCTCGGGTGTTTATTTTGAAAATATTTTGTAGTAATTTTCTACTGTAGTAAACTGTACTCTGGCTTCTTTTTACACGGTTCCGTTTTACGCGATTTTTCTTTTAGCTTGTGCTTATATTTATATGAATTTTTTTGTAATTTTCCTATAAAGATTTTTTTAATTTAAGAGCTTTTTGAAGGGGGTTTTAATTGTATAATTTAAGCTTTTCTGATCAGGGTATATTCAAAAATCTTTTATGCCTCATAGACGAATTTTGTAGAATAATTTAAAAATGAAAATCGAATCATTTTCTTATTAAGTTCGTCGTAAAAAATAATATTAAAACTTTGGGAGCTCGATACTGCCCTTAATTTAAAAGATTTTTGAACGGGTTTTAATTTGTGGATAATTTAGACTTTTTAAATTGGGGAATAGCTAAAAATTTTGTGCGCCCCATGGCTGAATTTTGTTGAATAATTTAAAAACAATACTAAATTATTGTTTTATTAATTTGTGGTTAAAAATAATATTAAAACTTTGGGAGCTCAATACTGCCCTTAATTTAAAAGATTTTTGAACGGGGTTTTAATTTTTGGACAATTTAGATTTTTTTGATTAGGGTACAGTCAAAAATCTTGAATAGCTCATGGTTGAATTTTATAGAATAATTAAAAAACAAACTAAACCACATTTTTATTAAGTTTGTTGTAAATAATAATATTCACTTTTTGGGAGCTCGATAGCGCACTTAATTTAAGAGATTTTTGAACAGGGTTTTAATTTTTGGATAATTTAGACTTTTCAGATTAGGGCATAGCTAAAAATTTTGTTTGCCCCATGGCTGAATTTTGTTGAATAATTTAAAAACAATACTAAATTATTTTTTTATTAAGTTTGTGTTAGAAAATAATATTAAAAATTTGGGAGCACGATACTGCCCTTAATTTAAGAGATTTTTGAACGGGGTTTTAATTTTTTAATAATTCAGACTTTTTTGACTAAGGTACAGTCAAAAATCTTAAATGGCTCATGGTTGAATTTTGTAAAATAATTAAAAAAACAAACTAAACCACATTTTTATTAAGTTCGATGTAAAAAATAATATTAACGTTTAGGGAGCTCGATAGCGCCCTTAATTTAGGAAATTTTTGAACGGGGTTTTAATTTTTTGATAATTTAGATTTTTTTAACTAGGCTACAGTCAAAAATTGTGAATGGCTCATGGTTGAATTTTGTAAAATAATTAAAAAACAAACTAAATCACATTTTTATTAAGTTTGATGTAAAAAATAATATTAACGTTTTGGGTGCTCGATAGCGCCCTTAATTCAAGAAATTTTTGAACGGGGTTTTAATTTTTTGATAATTTAGAATTTTTTGACTAGGCTACAGTCAAAAATTGTGAATGGCTCATGGTTGAATTTTGTAAAATAATTAAAAAACAAACTAAACCACATTTTTATTAAGTTTGATGTAAAAAAAAATAATATTAACGTTTTGGGAGCTCGATAGCGCCCTTAATTTAAGAGATATTTGAACAAGGTTTTAATTTTTGGATAATTTAGACTTTTTTTGATTAGGATAAAACCAAAAATCTTGAATACCTTATAGAATAATTTTAAAAATAAAGTTTAAAAGATTGTGACTTTAATGTCTTTTTAAATCTAAGAGATTTTTTAAGGGGGTTTAAATTTTTAATAATAATAATAACTAAATAAAACAAATGAAATAAAATTTACATAATTTATTAATTATTACCATCAATAAGTTAAGTGTATTTGTTTTCGATGCCAAAAACCAATTTTATGATTTTCTAAACGCACAGTGTACATTTTTACACGGTTTTTTTTACACGAATTCTTTAAGCATCCACCGTATAAAAAGAAGTTAGAGTGCATTTCAATTCGAAAACAAACCTTAGCTATAGAAATCTAAAAATTTTGATTACTTTTTCAAAAATAATTGATCGAACACCAAAATAACAAATTTCCCAACTCTCAATTTTGTAAAATAAAAAAAACGAAACAAAATCTTCGGCCCCAAATTTGTTTTTTAACTTTCAAACAAATCCATAGATTCCGAATCCAATTCTTTCTGAACAATAATTCGAAAAACCACAGACGTGATAAAAAAACCAAATTTTGAATTTGTAAAACTCAAAAAATTTTAACAATTTTTTTCGGAAAAAAACCATTCAATTTTTACATCGATCTCTTGCGAATTCAAATAAAAATCGGATCTTTCCAAATCCGCAACCGACTCCCCGCGCGCGCTCGCTTCCCTAAAACCCCAACCCTCACCCGCCCGTCGAAAAAAACGCGCGCCCCCAAAGAAATGTTTATTTTAAATTAAGGCGGCTGACAGCCGGCCTTCGTTCCCATTTAACAAATGGATCGGTAACGTGACTATTGTTTTTGCGTTAAATATATTAATATTTAGTAATGGTAATTGATGGATGTTGGTAGCGGGTAGCGGTGTTCCATACGAACACCCGCCGATCCCATTACCGAAGCTGCGGGGCGGCTGCTCTCCAACCCCATCGCGCCAACCCCATACCCCGCGACCCTCCCTCCTCGCCGCACGGCGAACAAAGCGCTCGCAGAAACTCGCCGAGAGATGCGCCTCTGCGCGTCGGGGGCGCAGGGGGGCGGCGCTCCGCTGGGGGCCCTCTCCGACAGGACGATTCGTTAACGGGCGCGCTCGCAGAACCGGATTCGGCGATTTCGAAAAAGCGCTTCGGGGTCGGCAGGGCATTTTAATTGTGAAACTATTAATGTGGCCGGCCTGGTCGCGTCATATATTACGAGGACCCTCGGGCGCGGCGCGGACCCCCGCTGCGCGTTCCCAATGACCGGTACCGTCTCGGATGAGCGCGAGGGCCCCCCTTTTCCTTCGGAACGAAGCGGATTTTTTTCGTTCGCCGTACGTTAAGGGGGCGATTAATAACCGTAATAAAATTGGTAAAGTAATACGGCGTTAAGTTATGAATATTTCGCAAGGCTTGTTTGCATGTTAAGAAGCAATGCCGTCCTTAAAATACGAAACAATATGACAAATGCCGCACACAACAGTAACGAGAAGTATCGCGTTGCATTTATGAGCCGCGTTCGAATTCTTTATTTGTTGCTTGTTTTTTTTTTCTAAAGTAATCACGTTTTGTTTACGTTACTTTCTATATTTATGCGCTTAGGTTTATTGCGATGGGAATTTATCCGCAATTAAATTAACGAGCCGTTTTTATTCCGAGCTGCGCGTTACCATCGAATCAATTATGGGCGTTCGCAAAATGCTATCGCGTTGCTTTTTTTTTGTAGTTCGAAGTAATCAATTTCACGCAAAAAATGGCCCTCGATTAATTAGAAATGTTCGATGGGCTTTTGCCGGCGTTCGTAGCACGCCGCGATCGAAAATAGACGTTTTCGGCACGTGTGCGTAAAGCGAGGCGTTTCGGTGGGCTCGGATTTGACGAGGTGAGGCCAAGGTTATGGCTCGTTCGTTACGGGCTCTAGCTTGCGGAGTGGGCGCGTGCGCGGTGCCGTTGTGAATGTGTCATAACCTTGAACGAGTGTTTGGCGGCGTTCGTCGTTTTACAGCGCGCTTATCGAATGATACTATTCGTAAAAGCCGCCGTAAAATTTTTAATTTTAGAGAAGCGCTTGTAAATATTAATTTCGAATTTAATGTTTCGCAATAAAAAAAAATTACGTAAATTTCGCGAGAAAGAAATTTTTAATTTGACGCGCCCATTATTAGTTTTATTCAAATTGTATAATTAGATAAATAAAGTGGCAGTAAATAGTGAAACGAACTATAGCATTTTGAAATACAAACGGAGAGAAACGTGGAAGGGAGAAAAGCGAAAGGACGTACTTTGCGCACACGTTCAGAAAGGAACGACGAAAGTATACTATATTCTGACACGGTGGAATCGATTATTTGGCAAAATCTAATTTTTGCAGCGGATGTTACGAAAAAAAGTGCAACGCCATTGAATTATAAAAACCAAAATTACTTTTTTGTCAGCCATATAAAAAATTTATTCGATTTTCTACTTTATCCTTCGCTTTTTTAAATCAAAAAATTAATTTAATTTAGTAAATATTAAAGCTAAAGATGAGTTTTTACGAGTTTCTGTTTTTTTAGTTTTATCAAGCGTAATTAAATTGTTATTTTTCAAAAATGTACCGTTGGGAATTTTTGAATAAAGATTTTTCGATTTCGAAATTGGATTAAAATATAATTTGGGTGTTTTTGAATTTAAATTAGAAATTTTAATAGTAGGTTGTATCTAAATTGGTCTTTTACAAAAAAAAACAGTAGCGTACTTATGATTTAAACTTGGGAGGTCCAAATGGCTCAATTTTTTACAAAATTGTTTTAATGAGACTTAATTTAGAAAACCAATTGAATTTTTTTGCATTTTTTAACTTAGAAAAAATTGTTCTATTTTTTTTACATTTATCTTTAGACCTTTTAAATCAAAAAATTATTAAATTATTATTTTTCAAAAACGTACCTATGGGAATTTTTGAATAAAGATTTGTCGATTTCGAAATTGGATTAAAATATAATTTGGATGTTTTTGAATTTTAATTAGAAATTTTTTAATAGTAGATTGTATCTAAATTGGTCTTTAAAAAAAAAACAGTGGCGCACTTATGATTTAAACTTGGGAGGTCCAAATGGCTCAATTTCTTACAAAATTATTTTAACGAGACTTAATTTAGAAAACCAATTGAATTTTCTTGCATTTTTTAACTTAGAAGAAAATTGTTCTATTTTTTTTAATTTATCTTTAGCCCTTTTAAATCAAAAAATTATTAAATTATTATTTTTCAAAAACGTACCTATGGGAATTTTTGAATAAAGATTTTTCGATTTCGAAATTGGATTAAAATATAATTTGGATGTTTTTGAATTTTAATTAGAAATTTTTTAATAGTAGATTGTATCTAAATTGGCCATTTACAAAAAAAAACAGTGGCGCACTTATGATTTAAACTTGGTAGGTCCAAATGGCTCAATTCCTTACAAAATTATTTTAATGAGACTTAATTTAGAAAACCAAATAAACTTTCTTGCATTTTTCAACTTACAAAAAATTGTTTTTTTTTTTTTAATTTATCCTTAGCCGTGTCAAATCAAAATATCATTAAATTATTATTTTTTAATTTTTGAATAAAGATTTTTTGATTTCGAAATTGGATTAAAATATAATTAGGAAGTTTTTGAATTTTAATTAGAAATTTTTTAATAGTAGATTGTATCCAAATGGGTCTTTTACAAAAAAAAACAGTGGCGCACCTATGATTTAAACTTGGGAAGTCCAATTGCTCAATTTCTTACAAAATTATTTTAATGAGAATTAATTTTAAAAATTAATTGAATTTTCATCCATTTTTTAATTTAGAAAAAATTCTTTTATTTTTTTTAAGTATTCTTAGCTCTTGCAAATCAAAAAAATTAAATTTAGTGTGGTAAATATCAATTTTATGCCCGAAAAATTTATCTACCCGAGTAGAAGGAATCAAAAAGATACGACAATCTCGTTAGTGCGAGTGAGATGACACGATTATAATGATTCAACAGCTTTTTCGTCTAATTTATTGCCCGAAATGATTGTGAATCGTGCTAAAAACCGAGTGTGCCCATTCGAGCTCAAAGTGGCACATTCCGATCTCGGGAAAATGAAGCGCGCCGCTCCGCGTCGCGCTTCATTTGCCTCCCTCGCTCGGAAATGTGCCACTTTTCGCTCGAACGCGCACATCTTCGTAATTATTCGATTTGTCTACTTTATCCTACCCTTTTTTATTTCAAAAAATTAATTTAATTTAGTAAATATCGATTTATGTACGAAAAATGTATTTACCATAGCAATGAGTGGAAGGGAGCGAAAAGATACGAAAATCTCGTCGGTGCGAGTGAGAGAAAACGATCAAAATAATTCAACAGCTTTTTCGTCTAATTTTATTGGCCTAAATGATTGTGAATCGTGCTTAAAACCGAGTGTGCCCATTCGAGCTCAAAGTGGCACATTCCGATCTCGGGAAAATGAAGCGCGCCGCTCCGCGTCGCGCTTCATTTGCCTCCCTCGCTCGGAAATGTGCCACTTTTTGCTCGAACGCGCACATCATCGCACTTATTCGATTTGTCTACTTTATCCTTCACTTTTTATATCAAAAAATTAATTTAATTTACTAAATATCGATTTTATGTTCAAAAAATGTATTTACCATAGCAAATGAGTGGAAGAGAGCGAAAAGATACGACAATCTCGTCGGTGCGAGTGAGAGAGAAAGATCGAAATTATTCACCTGCTTTTTCATTTAATTTATTGACCTAATTAATTGTGAATTGTGCTCAAAACCGAGCGGGCACGTTAGTTTTGTGAGTAAATACAGGTTTAAAAAAAAACAAACTCTACCTCAACGTTAAATCCATTCTTAGCGAGGTTCCACTGTACTCAATTTCGTTTCCGATGAAAATCTAAACGACTTGTCACCAAATTAGTCCCGCAATAAAAAAAAAACAAACACGAACACGAGAAAAAGGAACGATCGCAATAAATAAAGTTTTTAAGCGTTTTCGAAAAGCGGAGCGGCGCAGGAGGGGCGGGCGCCCGAACAAGAGATTATAAAAATATTTTCCACTTCTGTGTAGGTAGTTTCCTTTTGTTTTTAATAAGAGAAACCGACCGCTGCGAAATCACATATTTTACCAGCGGTATTTAATATGCATAGCTTAAATATAAATGATATTAAATGCCGGAGTTGTTCGCTTAAAGAACCTGTAAACGAGCCCCATTAGTCCCTTTTAAAATTCACCCCCGTGGCTACGCGTAATAATAGTTTTCTCGATCTAAATGTCGGTGTCCGAGATGTATTCCGATAATTATGCCAAATTAAAACCGAAATGTATGGCACTTACGACCGCCTAATTATTACTAAGATAAACACTAATTAACGTGTCTAATTAAATCCTTTACGCTAGCATTTAAGTGCCCCAAATTTATATCTTCATCTCTCGCATAATTGTGTTACACGCGAAAAATCGTTCAACCCTGTTGCTTTTTTTTCTGCTACCATCTCTCTCTTTCTCTTTGTTGCGCAACCGTTTTTTTTTTTAATTTTAACGTCGGCATAAATTAAATTCCTTATACGTACGGCTTCATAAAAATATATCCGTGTAAAGGTCGGTACCCAAACAACAAAAAAAATGAAGTACCAAAAGATATAAATTAAGGCGAAGGGGCACGCGATTACCGCATTTTTGAGATAGTTCGTCCGTGTTTTACAAATTATTACGGCGACCCTTCTTTTTTTTTTCCTGGACGAAGCCACAAATCGTGCTTTCGATCGAACTTATAAGCGGAAGATTTTTTATCGAGGCGCTTCGCTCATCGAAATCGGTAAAACGCACTTTTGGGGGTTTTTTTGGATGTTTTGCGATTTTTTGAAATTTGTTCTTTTGCGAAACGTTGATTTTTAAGCGGCGGTAGTTGAGCGGTCCGTTCCCCCGTGTCAGAATAGAGCGTAGTTTCGTCGTTCGTTTCTGCACGTGTGAGGAAAGTGCGTAATTTCGCTTTTCGTTCTTTATTCTAGTATTTGCTGCCAGTTTATTTATATAATTGCACAATTGAGGCGTTTATGGTACATTCACAACGGTATTTTTGATCCTACACAAAGCTTTTGTTTTACTTTATCGAAAATGGTGTTTTTTGGTAGAGCAACGAGAACTAGTTGTTTTTTTTTGACTAATTGTTTGCTTTGATAAATTACAATTTAATGTATGAAAAGTTTTTGAATATTTCTCTACAAAGCGGCGAGCTACGAATTTTCAAATTTTTAATTTCTATTTTCTCAAAAATTTTTAATAACACTTATACGGTTGTTTAAGTCTATCCAAAAGGTCCACGTCTTACAAATCTGCAAATTTTTTAATGATCCGTTCACAAAAAACCGAGCTACAATATCTTTTACAACAGAAAAAATATTTCTAACGATTTTTACTTTGCAAAACAATTATTTAAAATTTTTTTGACTAATCTTGCGGTTGAAAAACGAGAAAAAGAATTTCTCAAGATATCTCGACAAAGATCCAAGCTACGAATTTTCAAATTTAAAATTTCGAAAAAAAAAATCAAAATCAAAATTCTTAACCTTAATATTCTCAAAATTTTTAAACATCACCCAAGCGGTTGTTTGAGCTTATCCAAAGCCAAAAGAACCACATTTTCTAAATCTGTAAAGCTTTTAAAGATCCGTTCACAAAAAACCGAGCTTACAATACCTTTTACAACAAATTAAATATTTCTAACAATTTTTTTGATTAATCTTATGTTTCGAAAACGAGAAAAATAGTTTTTTAAGAAATGTATCTTGATACCGATCCAAGGTACAAATTTTCAAATATTTAAATTTCGATAAAAATTAAAAAATCGAAATTCTTAACCTCAATATTCTCAAAATTTTTAAACAACACCCAAGCGGTTGTTTGAGCCTATCCAAAGCCAAAAGAACCACATTTTTCAAATCTGCATAGCTTGTAAAGATCCGTTCACAAAAAACCGAGCTACAATACCTTTTATAACAAAATTAAATATTTCTAACAATTTTAACTTTACAAAACTATTGTATAAAATTTTTTTGACTAATCTTACGTTTTAAAAACGAGTTTTCCAAGATATCTCGACAAAGATCCAACCTACAAATTTTCAAATTTAAAATTTTTGAAAAAAATTAAAAAATCAAAATTTTTAATCTAAATGTTCTCAAAATTTTTAAACAACACTCAAGCGCTTGTTTGAGCCCATCCAAAGCCAAAAGATCCACGTTTTCCAAATCTGCAAAGCTCTTAAAGGTCCGTTCACAAAAAACTGAGCTACAATACTTTCTGACAAGAACAAACAAAAGAAATATTTCTAACAATTTTTACTGTACAAAACTTTTGTTTAACGTTAAGTTACTTCACGATAACAAAAAAAAAATGTATTTACCATAGCAATGAGTGCAAGGGAGCGAAAAGATACGACAATCGCGTCGGTTCGAGTGAGAGGAAACGATCGAAATTATTCAACTGCTTTTTTGTCTATTTTATCGGCCCAAATTATTGTGAATTGTGCTTAAGTTCGCACATTCGAGCTCAAAGTGGCACATTTCGATCTCGAAAATGAAGCGCCCCGCTCCGCGTCGCGCTTCATTTGCTTCCTCGCTCGGAAATGTGCCACTTTTCGCTCGAACGGCACATCTTGTCCTTATTCGATTTGTCTACTTTATTCTTCGCTTTTTTATATCAAAAAATTAATTTAATTTAATAAATATTGATTTTTTGTTCGAAAAATGTATTTACCATAGCAATGAGTGGAAGAGAGCGAAAAGATACGACAATCTCGTCGGTGCGAGTGAGAGGAAATGATCAAAGTTATTCAACTGCTTTTTCGTCTATTTTATCGGCCCAAATTATTGTGAATTGTGCTTAAAACCGAGTGTACCCGTTCGAGCTCAAAGTGGCACATTCCGATCTCGGGAAAATGAAGCGCGCCGCTCCGCGTCGCGCTTCATTTGCCTCCCTCGCTCGGAAATGTGCCACTTTTCGCTCGAACGCGCACATCTTTGTCCTTATTCGATTTGTCTACTTTATTCTTCGCTTTTTTATATCAAAAAATTAATTTAATTTAATAAATATCGATTTTATGTTCGAAAAATGTATTTACCATAGCAAATGAGTGGAAGAGAGCGAAAAGATACGAAAATCTCGTCGGTGCGAGTGAAAGAAAACGATCGAAATTATTCAACTGCTTTTTCGTGTATTTTATCGGCCCAAATTATTGTGAATCGTGCTTAAAACCGAGTGTCACATTCGAGCTCAAAGTGGCACATTCCGATCTCGGAAAATGAAGCGCCCCGCTCCGCGTCGCGCTTCATTTGCCTCCTCGCTCGGAAATGTGCCACTTTTCGCTCGAACGTGCACATCTTCGTGCTTAGTCGATTTGTCTACTTTATCCTTCGGTTTTTTATATCAAAAAATTAATTTAATTTAGTAAATATCGATTTTATGTTCGAAAAATGTATTTACCATAGCAAATGAGTGGAAGAGAGCGAAAAGATACGAAAATCTCGTCGGTGCGAGTGAAAGAAAACGATCGAAATTATTCAACTGCTTTTTCGTGTATTTTATCGGCCCAAATTATTGTGAATCGTGCTTAAAACCGAGTGTGCCCATTCGAGCTCAAAGTGGCACATTCCGATCTCGGGAAAATGAAGCGCGCCGCTCCGCGTCGCGCTTCATTTGCCTCCCTCGCTCGGAAATGTGCCACTTTTCGCTCGAACGTGCACATCTTCGTGCTTAGTCGATTTGTCTACTTTATCTTTCGCTTTTTTATATCAAAAAATTAATTTAATTTAGTAAATATCGATTTTATGTTCGAAAAATGTATTTACCATAGCAATGAGTGGAAGAGAGCGAAAAGATACGACAATCTCGTCGGTGCGAGTGAGAGGGAACGATCGAAATTATTCAACTGCTTTTTCGTCTATTTTATCGGTCCAAATTATTGTGAATCGTGCTTAAAACCGAGTGTGCCCATTCGAGCTCAAAGTGGCACATTCCGATCTCGGGAAAATGAAGCGCGCCGCTCCGCGTCGCGCTTCATTTGCTTCCCTCGCTCGGAAATGTGCCACTTTTCGCTCGAACGCGCACATCTTTGTCCTTATTCGATTTGTCTACTTTATTTTTCGCTTTTTTATATCAAAAAATTAATTTAATTTAATAAATATTGATTTTATGTTCGAAAAATGTATTTACCATAGCAAATGAGTGAAAGAGAGCGAAAAGATACGACAATCTCGTCGGTGCGAGTGAGAGGGAACGATCGAAATTATTCACCTACTTTTTCATCTAATTTATTGGCCTAAATAATTGTGAATTGTGCTTAAAACCGAGTGTGCACGTTATTTTCTGAGTAAATAAGGGTTTTAAAAAAAAACAAACTTTACCTCAACGTTAAACCTATTCTTAGCGAAGTTCCACTGTACTTAATTTCGTTTCCGATGAAAAAAAGTTACTTCACCATAACGAAAAAAATGTTAAAATATATGAATAGAAAGGGAATAAGGGCACTCTTCGGTCGCACAATGAATTAATCGCGTTCGGAGCGAAAAAGTAAATCCCAGGAAAGCGGCAATGCATTAAATCGAAGCATTCCTGTATCATGTATCTTCGTGATTCTAGCATTTACACCTTGTACTGAGTAAACGTAGAAATATGTATACTTTACTTAGAAATTATACCCATCTATAAACCATCTACGGTCTCCACGTAAATTTCTGAAACGTTACGCGCGCCGAAACGTCACCCACCGACCTCTCAATTTTCCATCGAAAGCGCGTCGAAGACGAACAAATCGAAGCAAGACATGAAGGTGAACGTAGCACCAGCAAGCGAAAAGATGCAAACGCGTGTCTGGCAGACTCCTTTAGGGTATGTAGGAGTTCAAGCCGTGGGAACGCGTGCTTATGAGGATGGTAACCGTTCTTCGAGCTCTTTTTGCAGCCAATAATCGTTACCTTAATGCGTCCGCTCGATTTTCCAAACCGCAATTTGTCACCACTGCGATTTTTCAACGTTCCAAGAGCGAAGGTATTATTTCTAAAGGGGTCACGGGTCGCTGCCGGGTCATACACCCAGCCTTCGGCTTCGCAAATCTGCACGAAACGCCTCTTTCGCGGATCTCCACGGCGCGCATTTCTTCTGGCTCGAGGGAAAGTGGCCTAAATCGTAGCCGGCGAATTTTTTGCGATGTCAGAACGCGTTTTGTAGATTTGTGACTCGAAAAATCGAAAAATTATTGATGTGGGGCTTTGGGATTAATTTTTTTGAAAGTTAAAATATTTCAAGTGAAGAAGAAATTAACAGAAATTTGAAGAAAAAATATTGAAATTGTTTGTAACTTAAAAAATTGAACTGCCAGCTTTGTGGGGTTGTTAAATTTGATTTTTTGGGGTTTCTTTATATGAGGATGGCCATTTTAATTACGATGTCTTTGCTGAAAAAAAATAATTTAGGCGTGCTCAGAAATCAAATTGTATTATGTGGAAAAATTAATGAAAACGTTTGTAATTCTGAAAATTGAAGAGATATTAAAATGGGGTTTTCAAATTTTTGATTTTTCGAGTTGCTTTTTATCGGTGCGAAAATTTTTAACAAAATATTTTGACCAGAAAGTTGTTTTTACATCCGTGTCTTTAGAAATCGAAACAATTTCCAAAATACAGACTTTTAAAAATGTATAACTTGAAAAATAGATGAGATATTGTTATGTATTCATAAATTTTTCTATTTTTGAGTTTTTTTTACATAAGAGTAGTATTTTGTATAAATATATTTGGTCCAGGGAAAAATTCAATCAAATTTTTGAATAAAAATATTGAAGATAATCGTAACTTTAAAAATTGCAGAAATAATCTTGTGGAGTTCTCAAATTTGAGTTTTTAACAAATTTTTACAGAAGGGTAGTAATTTTTATTAAAACATTTTAATTGAAAAGGTAATTTACAGATGTGTTTTTGAAAATCGAAGAGATTATCAAAATTAAAATATTTAAAAATTCTTAACTTTATAAATAGATAAGATATTGTTATTTTTTATTAAATTTTAAATTACTGAGGCCCTTTTGTGCAAGGATAATAATTTTCGTTGAGATTGTCCACCCCGGACAGAAAATAATGTGTAAAAAGTTTTTTTAAAAAAATCGTAACTTTAGAAATTAAAAAACTAAACACGGAGAATTATCAAATTTGAGTTTCTGGATCTTTTTTACTTAAGGGTAGTAATTTTTATTAAAATATTTTAACTAAAAACAAAATATACAGACGTGTTTTCAAAAATCGAAAAGATTTCCAAGATAAAAATATTTAAAAAATTCATAACTTCAAAAATGGACAGAATATCGTTATGTAGTATTATTTTTTTGAATTACTAGGGCCTTTTTACATTAGGATAGTAATTTTTATTAAAATATTTTATCCAGAAAAAAAATTAAAGTATGAGCTTTAGAAAATCTAATCCAATTTTAAAGTAAAAATTTTGAAATAAAATCCTAACTCGAGAAATGGAAGGACTAAACTTGTGGGGTTTTCAAATTTGAGTTTTTGGCATTTTTTTACATAAGGGTCGTAAGTTTTATTAAAATATTCAAACCGAAACAAAATTTCCAAACTTGCAAAGTTAAAAATAGATGAGATATGGTTATGTAGTATTAAATTTTAGACTTTTAAGACTTTTTTACACTGGGACGGTAATTTAAAATAAAATATTACACCCTAAAAAACAATAACACATAAATCTTAGGAAATCTCATCGAATTGTAGAGTAAAACTAGTTTTAAAAATTGTAACTTCAGAAATTAAAAAGCTAATTTTCTGGGGTTTTTTAATTTGCGTTACTGGCACTTTTTTACATAAGAATAGCAATTTCTATTAAAATATTTTAACTGGAAACAAAATTTACAGACGTATTTTTGAAAATCGAAAGGATCTTTCAGATAAAAATATTTGAAAAATTCATAACTTCAAAAATAGATGAGATATTTTTGTAGTATTAAATTTTGCATTTTTGGTACCTTTTTACATTAGGGTAGTAATTTTTATTAAAATATTTTAATTAAAACAAAAATTACAGGGTTGTTTTTGAAAATCGACAAATTTTCCAAGATAAATGTATTTAAAAAAATCATTACTTTAAAAATCAATAAGATATTATTATGTAGTATTAAATGTCGCATTTCTACGACTATTTTACATAAGGGTAATAATTTTTATTAAAATATTTTGATTGGAAAGAAATTTACATACGTATTTCGAAAATGGAAGAGATTTCTAATATAAAAGTATTGAAAAAAATTTATAACTTTAAAAATGAATGAGACATTGTTATGTAATATTAAATTTCATAATTTTGGGGCTCTTTTGTATAAGGGTAGTAGTTTTTATTAAAATATTTTAAGGAAAAAGAAAATTTTACATACGTGTCTTTAAAAATCGATTAAATTTCCAAAATCAAAATATGTGAAAAATTCATAACCCCAAAAACCGATCAGATATTGATATATAATTATAAATTTTGGATTTCTAGAGCTTTTTACACAAGAGCAGTAATTTCCATTAAACTATTTTAATCGAAAAAATAAATAAATAAACAATTTTGAAAATCCCACGAATTTTTGAAATAAATTCACAGTTCCATATCGAAATTAAACGGCCAAGCAAAAAAACGTTGATGTACGATTTAAGCTACTCCCCCTCGCATAAAAATTAAAACGAGATACAAATCCACGTCCCCCAAATTACCGTTTCCAACTGAAAAAATGTTTACCTTCGAAAATTGCGGTCGAAGTCGAGGAGTAGGTCAATAATTTAACGAAAAAATTAATGGTAGTCTTGTAAAAATTTTCTAGACCAGCTACTAACGCCTTAGAAACGGATAAATATAGGGCCACCGTTCTCCTCTCATTTGCAATAACGTGCTAAATTATGAGTTTACAACGAAGGGACTTAAATTGTTGTTAAAATGGTGACTTTTAGTGCCCAAACGAAGATTACCTACGATTTTAAGTATAGGTTGCGCGCTATTTCTCCTGTTCGAGCCCTTTGAGCTGCTTAATTTATCTTTTTATAAGGCGAACTCGGAAAAAAATCGTTTTTCTCATAAGCATCCGAGTCGCCTTGGGTTTTCGCAAGGAGGAGAGCCTTGATTGCGTTTTAATAACAATTTCGCTCCTGCGGTAGTGGTCATTTATCCGAACATTTTTAAACGACCGCCGAAGACGTTTTAATTTTACAAATGCGAAAAGAACGTTTTCGTGGGTTCGAATTGAAGGTTTCTCACGCTTTCTTGTTGTCCTCTTTTGTCGTTTCGAAGGGCTTAAAAGGGGATTATCGGTTTTGAGAGTGGCTTTTCTTCGGGGACGACTTATTAACGTTGTACTGACAGAAGGATACGATTTCCAGTCATAATGTTGAACACACTGTTAAATTATGCCGGTCAGATTTGACACGGATAATGTCAGTCCTTATTATTGTTTTTATTAAGTTCGTTTTGTAAAAAAAGGGTGGACGGGTTATTTGTGAGTTCGGATCGGTTTAGGAATTTCGGATTTTTTTACTTTGAGTCGTTTTGGAAGTGCGATTTGAAGAGGTTTTAATTGATTTCGATTAATTGTGGTCGATGTATAGGCGTCCTTTATTGTTTTAAGGGGGCTTCTATTAGTTTGATTTCTGTTTTCCTGGTTACGTGGAATTAAATCAAAATTGATGCGATTTGGTTGACATTTTTGATCGGTTTGATTTTTTTTATGGCTGGAAAAGCAAGGTTCTTTTATAGCTTAAGATAGAAATAAAAAAATTTAAAATTTAGAGAAATATGCAAAAGAAAATAACTCACTTATTTGAAGAGATACTTTTAAAACATTTTCAAATTTGAAATTCTCGAACGTTTTGGCTTACGATAGACATATAAAAATAAAGAATTTTATTAAAATTTTGAGAAAAATGCGAAAGAAGATATTAAACGGTTTTTGTGAAAATTGATTAGTAAAATAATTTATAACTCACTTATTTGAAGAGATACTTTTAAAACATTTTCAAATTTGAAATTCTCGAACGTTTTGGCTTACGATAGACATATAAAAATAAAGAATTTTATTAAAAAATTTTGAGAAAAATGTGAAAGAAGATATTAAACGTTTTTTTTGAAAATTGATTAGTAAAATAATTTATAACTCACTTATTTGAAGAGATACTTTTAAAAGCTTTTCAATTTTGAAATCCTCGAACGTTTTGGCTTACGATAGACATAGAAAAATAAAGAATTTAATCAAAAATTTTGAGAAAAATGCGAAAGAAGATATTAAACGGTTTTTCTAAAAATTGATTAGTTAGTAAAATAATTTATAACTCACTTATTTGAAAAGATACTTTTAAAAGCTTTTCAAATTTGAAATCCTCGAACGTTTTGGCTTACGATAGACATAGAAAAATAAAGAATTTAATCAAAAAATTTTGAGAAAAATGCGATAGAAGATATTAAACGGTTTTTTTGAAAATTGATTAGTAAAATAATTTATAACTCACTTATTTAAAGAGATACTTTTAAAGAATTTTCAAATTTAAAATTTCGAACGTTTTGGCTTACGATAGACGTAGAAAAATTAAGAATATAATCAAAAAATTTGAAAACTGATTCAAAAGAAAATTCATAACTCAATTATTTTAAGAGATATTTTTGAAAACTTTCTAAATTTTAAATCGTCGGACGTTTTGACTTAAGATAGACATAAAAAAATAAAAAATATAATATAAAAATGTTGAGAAAAAGCGTAAATAGATCATAAAGCATTTTTTTTTGAAAATAGATTTATAAAAAAATTCGTAACTTAATTATTTGAATTACATTTTGAAAAGTTTTTAAATTTAAAATTTTTTAAGTTTTTGACTTAAGATAGACATCGAAGAATATTTAAAATTTTTGAAAAAATTGCGAAATGAAACATTTACTTAAACATTTTCTTGAAAACTGTTTGTTAAAAAAATTCGCAATTGCAGATATTTTTAAAAACGTTTCTAATTTAAAATTGTTGAACTATTTGGCCTTAAATAGGCATAGAAAAATGTAATTTAAACTTTAAAAAACATTCTTCTGTAAATTAATTCATAAAAAATTCATATCTCGATTATTTGCAGAATTATAAAACCATTAAATTTTAAAATTGGAACAATACACAATTAAATAACTTAACTTGCATCTACCACTAAAAAAAACGTAATACTTATTTCTCAAAACGTTAAAAAAAATTAATCGCATTTCTTCCACAACATTTCCCACAAAATTAAGCACCGTCCGGACCCGAGCCCATAAAAAACATTACCCAGTTATAAACTTCAATTCGCCTCCCTCGCAACCCATAAATTCCTCGCCGACCAAAACCGAAAAACAAACCTCATATTTAACAACAATCAATAAGGAATTCCATCGAAATTAAATTAAAGTGCAAAAAACGAAAGTAATCGCAGTTTAACGTGCCGTTTTACCCTAAATTACTTAATGATGTAAACCGACAGGTTAATTCGACCTCGAAAAAAAAACACAAATCTACGCGAAGGAATTTCGTCGGATTTTTTATTCGTTTTCGAAAAATCAAATAAAAGCGGGGGCGGGCTCGAACAGAAAGCGGTCCCCAAAATTACATAAATTATTTTAGGACGCAAAGGGGCCATCCATGAAATACGGAAACGGGGTGGAGGGGGAGGTTTGGTCAGCGCGCGGATATGTAACAAAGGGGCAGGGGGGTCTAGGAAAACGGACGTTCGCAGTTTTCGATTTTATTTTAATTTTTTTCTTAACTTGTCGATTTTTCACAAATGAAAAAAATATAGTGCACTGTTGATTATTGATTTAAAAAAATTTTGAGGACTTCTGATAAATAATAAGGTTATTTTTGTATTTGTGGGTTGATAGATTTATTTTAAATAAATATTTATTTATAAATTCGAAGTAATAATTATTTAAAATTGAAAAAAAATATTTTTATGCTATTAATAAGTGCAACAAAGCGCGGAAAGGGGGGTGGGCTAGCCATATGTTAGGGGGGTTGCAGAAATTCTGACGTAGGGGGTCCAAACAGACAAAATCTAGGGCGGCGCATTTTACGAGCGACCCCAAAAAGTATTTTTGCGAAAGTGGAAGACGCGGGGGACGATTTTCAAAAAATTTTGAGAACTTCTGATAAAGAATAAGGTTATTTTTGTATTTGCGGATTGATAGATTTATTTTAAATAAATATTTATTTATAAAATCGAAGTAATAATTATTTAAAATTGGAAAAAATATTTTTATGCCATTAATAAGTGCAACAAAGCGCGGAAAGGGGTGGGCTAGCCATATGTTAGGGGGGTTGCGGAAATTGTGACGTAGGGGGTCCAAACAGACAAATCTAGGGCGGCGCATTTTATGACTGACCCCAAAGAGTATTTTTTTTAAGTGGATGGCGCGGGGGACGATTTTTAAAAAAATTGAGGACTTCTGATAAAGAATAAGGTTATTTTTGTATTTGCGGATTGATAGATTTATTTTAAATAAATATTTATTTATAAAATCGAAGTAATAATTATTTAAATTTGGAAAAAATATTTTTATGCCATTAATAAGTTTAACAAAGCGCGGAAAGGGGGGTGGGCTAGCCATATGTTAGGGGGGTTGCAGAAATTGTGACGTAGGGGGTCCAAACAGACAAAATCTAGGGCGGCGCATTTTACGAGTGACCCCAAAGAGTATTTTTGTGAAAGTGCAAGGCGCGGGGGACGATTTTAAAAAAATTTTGACGACTTCTGATAAAGAATAAGGTTATTTTTGTATTTGCGGATTGATAGATTTATTTTAAATAAATAGGGGGGTCTAGGAAAACGTGACGTTCGCAGTTTTCAATTTTATTTTAATTTTTTTCTTAACTTGTCGATTTTTCACAAATGAAAAAAATATAGTGCACTGTTGATTATTGATTTAAAAAAATTTTGAGGACTTCTGATAAATAATAAGGTTATTTTTGTATTTGTGGGTTGATAGATTTATTTTAAATAAATATTTATTTATAAAATCGAAGTAATAATTATTTAAAATTAGAAAGAATATTTTTATGCCATTAATAAGTGCAACAAAGCGCGGAAAGGGGGGTGGGCTAGCCATTTGTTAGGGGTTGCAAATGATGTGACGTAGGGGATCCATATAGACAAAATTTAAGACGACGCATTTAATGAGTGACCCCAAAAAGTATCTTTGTTAAATTGGAAGGCGCGGGGAACGATTTTCAAAAAATTTTGAGGACTTCTGATAAAGAATAAGGTTATTTTTGTATTTGCGGATTGATAGTTTTATTTTAAATAAATATTTATTTATAAAATTAAAGTAATATAATCATTTAAAATTGGAAAAAATATTTTTATGCAGGGGGGTGGTCTAGCTATTTGTTAGGGGGGCTGACGTAGGGGATCCAAACAGACAAAATCTAAGACGACGCATTTTACGAGTGACCCCAAAGAGTATTTTTGCGAAAGTGCAAGGAGCGGGGGGCGATTTCGAAAAAATTTTGGGGACCCCTGCCCCGAAGCGTTACGCGCACATTTCGACCGTTTCCGATCTATCGATGTTCGAGGCACGACATGCCCATTGTTTTGCGATAAACGCCTGCACATTGTAGCGCTACCTCTTCGTCGAAGTTGTGGGTGGAGGTCGTCTTCGAAGGGGGTTGCGAAACGAGCCGTTTTTTCGGTCGGAGCGAGAGGACTCGAATTAAATGCCGCGCGTTCCGTAACGTGTAATTAGGTGGGGCCTTGGAGCACTTTTCGTTTCTGTTCTCACGCTTTTAACTTTCGGAGGGACTCCTTCGGCGACGCTGCCCCGTCGGAAATTTTCCGCGGGACCGCCGTCAAAGCGAAAAGCCTCGACCCGTCCGAACTTTTAATTCCGAACGTCTTCGTCCGCGGCGCATTTTTGATGTATGGGCCCCGAATAGCCCATCTCGAGCCACCCGCTGCGAAGCTCACCAAGAGAAGCGGCTTCTAATTGGCATATTCTCCCCCAAAAAAAAAAAACGAAAACAAAGAAAACGAGGCCCGCACTTTTATTTAATGACCAAAAAAACGCACAAAATCGAAACGATTCTCGTTTTTTATTAATCACTGAGAGCGACAGTTCTTGATTGGTTTCTTCGGAGAGGAAATCGTCGGATTCTTTTCGAGCTAATCGGGAGAACGCTTTTTTCGAGTTTGATTTTAAGGCGCTACTCATACTGCGTTATTGTTTGAGATCATTAATTTTAATAAAGTCTTTCGGGAGGCGAGAGCCGGGGACCCGTTACCGATTGTTCGAGAAAAATTGTAACGTTTTTTTTTTTTGTACGGCAAAACAGCCGAAAACGTTCAGAAACGAAAGGGTTCGACGAAATGCGTACAGACCGCAATTTGAAAATCAAAAATTTTGGGCGAAATTTGCGTTTCGAAAGCGTCGACCGCGTTTTTCTCCCAGACTTGACGATTTTTTTGTTGATCTTACGCTACGACAAACGGGCTTTCGTAAACTGAAAAGTTTTTGAAAATCCGTTCACGAATGACCGAGCTGTGATTTTTCGAAATGGAAAAATATACAGTCGAACTTCCATAAGTCGAACGCTGATAAGACGAATTTTTGATAGCTCGAACTCGAACCTGTTTCTCTAAGATTTGCCTATCTCAACGTTAATATTTTTATGTCAATAATTCGAAATTCTATAAATCGAATTATTTAATAAGTCGAAGCGTTTTACAATTCTTTAAATTCAAGTTTCCATTAGTAAATAGGTCGATAACTCGAAGTTAAATTTTACAACTTTTCTAAAAATTACGCTACCTGAGAGAGGATTAAGGACGGGTGCGGTTCGGTGTTATTGCTGCTTAAAAGGTCTATTCTATGAAAAGGTTTTATACTATAAGCTGTTTTGACGGCGGCACTTCAATTGGATTTAAAAACTAATTTATGTTTAGGCGTGAAAAGGTAACAGACAGATAGACAGACAGCCAGAGTGACTTTCGCTTTTATAATATTTGTTAGGATAATTAAATTTTTTTAGAAAATAAGTTAAGTATTGTGAAGGGTGCTCAAAATCGAGTGTGCACATTCGAGCTCAAAGTGGCACATTCCGATCTCGGGAAAATGAAGCGCGCCGCTCCGCGTCGCGCTTCATTTGCCTCCCTCGCTCGGAAATGTGCCACTTTTCGCTCGAACGTGCACATCCTCGTATTTATTGATTTGCCTTAATTAATCTTTTCACTTTCAAATCAAAACATTAAAAGTAAATATGAATATTATGTTCAAGAAACGTATTTGCCATAGTAATGAGTGGAAGTGGGCGAAAAGATACGAGAATTTAGTAGATGCGAGTGAGAGAAAACGATTATATTATTTATTTAATTTTTGAGTAATTTATTAGCCTAAATTTTGTGAATGGTGCTCAAAATCGAGTGTGCACATTCGAGCTCAAAGTGGCACATTCCGATCTCGGGAAAATGAAGCGCGCCGCTCCGCGTCGCGCTTCATTTGCCTCCCTCGCTCGGAAATGTGCCACTTTTCGCTCGAACGTGCACATCCTCGTATTTATTGATTTGCCTCAATTCATCTTTTCACTTTCAAATCAAAAAATTTAAAGTAAATATGAATTTTATGTTCAAGAAACGTATTTGCCATAGTAATGAGTGGAAGTGGGCGAAAAGATACGAGAATTTAGTAGATGCGAGTGAGAGAAAATGATTATATTATTTATTTAATTTTTGAATAATTTATTAGCCTAAATTTTGTGAATGGTGCTCAAAATCGAGTGTGCACATTCGAGCTCAAAGTGGCACATTCCGATCTCGGGAAAATGAAGCGCGCCGCTCCGCGTCGCGCTTCATTTGCCTCCCTCGCTCGGAAATGTGCCACTTTTCGCTCGAACGCGCACATCCTGGTATTTATTTACATTTATGATTACATTTAATTTAGTTATGCCAAGAAGTATAACTTCTCACGGGCGTGCATAAGTACACGCACCTTTCTTTATCATTTAATAATTGTTGTAAATAATATGGAAATTTTCAGCTTAACCACTTTAATAAATTTTATGTACAGTTAACTTTAATAACTCCACAACTCGAATTCTTTGATAACTCAAGTTGGAAAGTGTTTCTCGACAAAATGCCTATTTCAAAAAGGTAGAATTGAAACTATTCTAATATAACTATGGTTACGAAGTGATTAACCTTTCTGATTGGTCAATTAGCTAACGGCCATAATGGTGTATCAAAATGAGCCAATCACAGTGACTTATTTAAAGCGATTTTAAAGTATGCTTTAAACCACTTACAGTTCTAATTACGTTATATAAAATACCATTTCACATAAAAGATATATTCATACACAAATATATATTTAATTTTTAAGCTTTTTTAATAACTCGAATTATCGATAATTCGAATTAATTTTGGTGTCCCTTCGACTTCGACTTATCGAGGTTCGACTGTAATTTAAAAATTTTGAGAAAAATGCGAAAGAAGATATTAAACGTTTTTTTTTAATTTGGTTCGTGAAATAATTTATAACTCGATTATTTGATGGGATATTTTTAAAAGCTCTTCAAAATTGAAATTTCTCAGACGTTTTTGCTTAAGATAATCATAGAAAAATAAACAATTATTTTAAAAATTTTGAGAAAAATGCGAGTGAAGATATTAAACGGTTTTTTTGTAATTTGATTCGTAAAATAAATTATTTAAAGAGATACTTTTAAAAGCTTTGTAATTTTGAAATCTTCGAACGTTTTGGCCGACGATAGACAGAAAATTAAAGAATTTAATCAAAAAATTTTGAGAAAAATGCGGAAGAAATTATTAAAGTATTTTTTTTTGAAAACTTATTGAAAAGAAAATTCGTAACTCGATTATTTGTAGAGATATTTTTGAAAACTTTCCAAATTTGAAATCCTCGGACGTTTTGACTTAAGATAGACATAAAAAAATAAATAATATTATATCAAAATGTTAAGAAAAGATTGGAAATAGACGTTAAAGCATTTTTTTTGAAAACTGGTCAATCAAAAAATTTGTAACTCAATTATTTGAAGTTCCATTTTTGAAAAGTTTTTATATTAAAATTTTTTTCAGTTTTTGACTTAAGATAGACATCGAAGAATATTTAAAATTTTTGAAAAAAATGCGAAATGAAACATTAAACTATTTTTTTGCAAACTGTTAAAAAAATTCGCTTTTGCAGATATTTTTAAAAACGTTTCTAGTTTAAAATTGTTGGAACTATTTGGCCTTAACAATGTAATTAAAAATTTTAAGAAAAATGTAAAAAAGATATTAAACCATTCTTCTGTAAATTAATTCATAAAAAATGCATATCTCAATTATTTGCAGAAATATTTTGAAAAACATTTTTAAATTTGAAATTCCTAAGCTTCTAAATCAAAAATTTTGGCAACATTTACATTTTGAAAGCGTCGAACGCGTTTTTCTCCCAGACTTGACGTTGGGCCTTAGCGATTGTTTCACCTGATCTTACGCTACGACAAACGGGCTTTTATAATCTGAAAAGTTTTTGAAAATCCTTTTACAAATAACCGAGCTGCGATTTTTCGAAGTAAAAATTAAAAAAATGACTATGATTGTTCAGAAAATTTACAAATTTTTTTGAAACTTAACTAAAAACACTGTAAATTTACAAGTTGATTATAGCTACATGTGAGAAATAATTCTGCAAATTTGTGAGAACAATATCTAGTGGCCGTTGATACAAGTTTCATCGTCATTTTTTGACCTCGGCATTTTAAAATTCCATTAATTTAAAATTTAATTTTGATTTTTTTGATTTTTTCGAAAAGTTGCAATAAATCGTTTACAAAAGAAAAACGAATCTTCCGATCCAAATGCGATTTTTACCACTTGCAAATAAGGGCCAAACTTAAGCAAATTAGGCTAGAAAACAATTTTTTTTAATAGATTTTTTACGATTTACCTAACCACACTTTGAAATGCGCGATTCGCCCTGCTTTCAAAAAGTTTCTCGTGCTTTCAATTCTTTTCGAAATTTTTCTCAAATTTGCAAAGTTACATTTTTAATTCGAAACCCCTTCCCGCCCCCATTTGAATACCTTTTTTTTCTTTGTAATTCGACTACGCCGCCGAACATTTTCGGCGCTTTCGAGCGGGCGGCGAGGGGGCGAGGGGCCGGCGAGAATTGTGTTTGTGTTGACAGTATGGGTCCTGCGACAGGACCGCTCGGGGCTTCGGCTCCAAAGGGGGGCTCCACGCAGCACGCGTACCGGCGCCCCCATAATTCACGGAAAACATGCCGGCCACGACTCTGGCGACAGCTTCTAATAACGTCGATAAATTTATTAGGGGCATTAGATTCTCATGTATATTTTATGCCGTTCATTTACGGTAAAGCACCGCGCAAATCACTCCGCCGGCTTATCTTTATGTTTTAATAAATTCAATTCGAAGAGCCTGCCGTAACGAGAGGGGACGGCCAATATAAATTTTAATTGCGCTCGAGCCGTCGCCTCGTAAAGATCGGAATTAATTAATAAATTAATCGGAGATGTTTATTGGGCGATTTTGAAGCGAATCTTATTTCCTGCTATTAAGCGGCACTCCTTTCCGGGGGACGGGGTTGGTTTTTTTTTTTTTGTTGGGTTGGATGTCCCACGCCGCGAGAACGGTCCCACACTTGTCAGTCTCTTCGTCTTAAACATTGTAATCAAACGGCCATTGTTCTCCTCGCCTTAGCACACGAACGAATGATTATTTTCGATTTTAAGCGTTTCTAATCAGCGGCCTTTGTTTTTCGAGAAAATACCCCTTTTTCTCTGAACGTCTCGAATTATGTCCGTCGAGGCACGTCGATTGATAAAATTGATCGGTTTAACGAAGCCAACTTTTTTTCGCTTTAATGTTTTTTTTTTTGGTCGTGTAAGAAAAGACGTGTATTAAGTTCCTGTGGGAAAATTAAAAAAAATAAGAAAAGTATGATTGATGTTAAGCTTTAAGCGGTTTACATCAGCATATTTTAGGGGTGGCTTCGTAGAGATGTAATTTAGTTATTAATTTTCGGAAATGTTAAGAGTTTTACCGAATAATTTTTTTAAATTTTATAAATCAACCCATTTCTGTGAGGTTTGTTGCAAAATCTTAAGTATCAATTAAAATACAAGCAATTTTTGAAAATATTTCGTTGTTTTTAAATTATATTTTAGAAGCGGGCTGAAATGTGACTTATATGCAATTTTATTACAAACAATTAAAATTTTTTTATGTAAAATCACTCATAATTAATTTTACAAGACCTTATGTCATAATTTTAAGTATTAAATACAACGTAAACAATTTTTTTTGAAATCATAGTATTGTTTACAAATTATTTTTTAGAAACGGGTTGTATTTTAAACGAAGTGGCTCATTTTCGAGCGAAGGAATTTTAAAATTGTGTTTTATTCAAAGTTTTTACATAGTTTCTGAATACTATTTTGTTCAAAAAAGACGAGGGATTTTGTATTGTTAATGTTTTGGAAGATATTTGAAAAAACAATCAACTTCTGAATTTTTAAGGGTGAAATTTTGGGAAGAAAAGGCTCGCAAAATAAATTTAGTCAAAAAAATGTAATTAAAGCAGTTAAATAATTTCAATCGATTTTTCTCACTCGCGCTTATAGAAATGTCGTATCTTTTCGCTCGCTCCCACTCATTGCTATGGTAAAAATACGTGTTTTAAAAGTATTTTGGTCGGTTCAGTTTTTCGACTTAATTCAATTTGGTTTTTAAATGCCTCCCGATTAAAATTTGTTTTGGGGAATTTTTCTACGGTGCACCAAAATATTCAAAATTATGTAAAAAATGTCATTGACGTACACAGAAGTTAAAATACTTTTCTATATTTCTCAAAGTATTTTTATTCTATTTTCGACTTAATTTTTAATGCTAATTTTCTTCCAAGTTAAGGGTTTCTAAATTACGTACAAAAAATTTCATTGGCGTCCACATAAGTTAAAATACTTTGCTACATTTTCTAAAGTATTTTGATTGGTTTAGTTTTTTGACTTAATTTAATTTTAATTTTAAACGCTTTTTAATTAAAATTTATTTTTGATAATTGTTTTGCAATATATTAAGATAATCAACACCATATACAAAAAATTTCATTGACGTACGCACAAGCTAAAGTACTTTTCTACATATTTTTATTGATTTAGGTTTTCAATTTAATTCAATTGCATTTTTAAATGCCTCTGGATCAAAATTTGTGCTTGGCAATTTTTTTGCAATAAACTAAGGCATTAATCATTATATACAAAAGGTTTCATTGGCGTACACAAAAGTTAATAACTTGACTACGTTTATTAAAAGTATTTTTGTTGGTTCAGTTTTTCGACTTAATTCAATTTTGTTTTTAAATGCCTCTCGATCAAAATTTGTTTTAGGAAATTTTTTTACAGTACACTAAATCATTCAACATTATGTACAAAAAATGTTATTGGCGTACACAGAAGTTAAAATACTTTTCTACATTTCTCAAAGTATTTCCATTGGCTTAATTTTTCGACTTAATTTAATATTGTTTTTAAATACTTTCCGATCAAAATTTTTTATTTGTAATTTTTTTACAATACACTAAAACATTCAACATAATGCACAGAAAATTCCATTGACGTACACAGTAGCTAAAATACTTTTCTACATCTTTCAAAGTACTTCCATTGGCTTAGTTTTTCGACTCAATTTAATTTTGGCTTTCGATGCCTTCGACCAAAATTTTTCTTTGGCAATTTTTTTACAATAAATTAATACATTCAACATTACGTATTTTTTTTTTTATTGATTTACAAAAAGTTTAATACACTTTTCTACATTTTTCAAAGTATTTACATTAGCTTCATTTTTCGACTTAATTTAATATTGTTTTTAAATACTTTTTAATCAATTTTTTTTATTTGACATTGCTTTTCAATACACTAAAAACATTAAATATTATGTACAAAAAATATCATTGGCGTACACAGAAATTAAAATACTTTTTTACATTTTTCAAAATATTTCCATTGGCTTAGTTTTTGGACTCAATTTAATTTTGTCTTTCGATGCTCTCGACCAAAATTTTTCTTTGGCAATTTTTTTACAATAAATTAAGACATTCAACATTACGTATAAATTTTTTTTATTGATGTACACAAAGTTTAAAACATTTTTCAAAGTATTTCCATTGGCTTAATTTTTCGACTTAATTTAATATTGTTTTTAAATACTTCTCGATCAAAATTTTTTTATTTGTAATTGCTTTGCAATACATTAAAAACATTCAACATTATGTACAAAAAAATGTCATTGGCGTACACAGAAACCAAAAAAACTTTTCTACCTTTTTCAAAATATTTCCATTGGCTCAGCGTTTGGACTTAATTCGAGTTTTACTTAGGTTTGATTTTAAAATGATTTATTTTCGCACATTTGATCCTTTCTTACCAGTTCAACCTTCGATTAAGATGGGTTAGCGATCTGAAAATAAAACCTTTTTCTTAACGGTCGTAGAAAACTTCCAAAACCATCCACAAACTTCGCATCGCTCGTAAAAACTAACGAACAAACAATTCCCAAAACACAAAGAGTAACGAATATTTAAAATATCAGTCTTCCCATGGAAGAGTTACCAGAGAAGTTAGGAGGATGCATATCGGAAAAGAGACGAAGGTGAACGTGTGATACAATTTGTCAAGGTGACAACGCTTCTGTTCGAAATCTTCCCGTATTTATAATATTGTCAACGAGAATTATTTATTAGGCTGTTTTACATACTTTCCGTATAAATATATACTCGTAGTTCGCTTCTACAGCGCTATTACTACAATTTACTGCGACTTTTCGCTTTTAACTTCGACTCCGAACGAGCAATTCCATTAAAATCGCAACCGTAAATTTTCCGAGCTCCGGCGAACCCGCTTAAGTCGCCCGTGCGCGTCTTTTCGCCGCAAATTCCCTTAAAAAAAACGACGACGGCCCTCCTAATCGCAATTTATGCGCAACTTAACGAAATGCAAAGAAGTCCGCATTTTCTTATAAATTCAATTTATGGAAGGCTAAAGGTGCGCGCGATTTGCATATATTCGCAATAAGGCGAAAGAAAACGCGCTTAGAAGTGCGGTTTTTTTGTAGTCTCGCTGGAAATTCGAAGTGAATGATTATCAACGCAAGCTCCCAACTGAAATATTTAGGAAAATATTTGTGGCATGTTATGGCAATGTCTGTATGAAGATGTCTTTGTATAAATACACACACCTTCTGCTCGACTCTGCTGGAGATCCGCATATATTTTAAACCTAACTTATACCTCTCAGGATGAAAAATTTAAAGAAAATTAACGTAAAATAGTGGCTACTATAAATTATGCCCTCACTACCTCGGGACACGATTCTCTCTTCTTATTTATTCATTCATCGAACTCGATTTTTTGTTGCGCGACGTCGGTACGTAACCGCAGCCGTTCGGGCACTTCGCAAAAATACTTTTTCTTGGGATTTTTTACGAGGCGAACAACTTATATGGGGGTTTTTATTAGGAATTATAAATAGCTATAGCCGTCCTTTGTTAATTTATTGGCTTCCACATAAATCTATCTTTATCTTTGTTTGTTCCTATGGTTACTGGGAGAAAAATAGTTTTATCTCGGTTTGACTAAAATTTGCAACCTTAATTTATTTTTTTACGATGAATTTATAAGCGAGACAATTGTTTTTCTGTGACTTTAGACGTTTGAAATTGAAAAACCAAAAGTTCCATTGGCGTACAGAAAGAATGAGACGTTTTTGTGGGCGCTCTTGTTGGTTGTTGTTCTTTAAACAAAATTTAGGAATTTTTTTGGACGGCTTTTAATCAATGTTATTTTTTGGTATTTTATTTTTTTGCAAATTGTGTAAAAAAAAATTTATTGAAGGGCGCACACGAAAACCTAGCCCAAAAATTTTTCAAATATTTGATTGGTTGGTTTTACGAATGAATTTTAATATTTTTTGGAATGTTTGCTGACCAAATATTTTTTGGCAATTTTTTTACAATAAATTAGGACATTCAATGGTACGTACAAAAAATTTCATTGGTGTACGTCAAGTCTAAGATACCTTTCCAAATTTTTCAAAATTTTAATTGATTGATTCTCGGAATTAATTCCAATTTTATTTTGTATGCTATTTGACCGAAATTTTTCTTTGACATACTGTTTTCTAATAAGTTAAGGGTTTCTAAATTACGTACAAAAAATTTCATTGGCGTCACAGAAGTTAAAATACTTTGCTACATTTTTGAAAAGTATTTTGATTGGTTTATTTTTTTGACTTAATTTAATTTTAATTTTAAATGCTTTTTAATTAAAATTTATTTTTGGTAATTTGTTTGCAATATATTAAAATACTGAACGTCATATACAAAAAAATACATTGACGTACGCACAAGCCAAAGTACTTTTCTACATATTTAATTTGTTTTAGGTATTCAATTTAATTCAATTATATTTCTAAATGCCTTTGGATCAAAATTTGTGTTTGGCAATTTTTTTGCAATACACTAAAACATTCAACGTTGTATACAAAAAGTTTCATTGGCGTACACAAAACTTAATATACTTTACTACGTTTATTAAAAGTAATTTTGTTGGTTCAGTTTTTCGACTTAATTCAATTTTGTTTTTAAATGCCTCTCGACCAAAATTTGTTTAAGGAATTTTTTTTGCAGTACACTAAATCATTCAATATTATGTACAAAAAATGTCATTAGCGTACACAAAAGTTAAAATACTTTTCTACACATCTTAAAGTATTTCCATCGGCTTAGTTTTTCGACTTAATTTAATATTGTTGTTAAATACATTTCGATCAAAATTTTTTATTTGTAATTTTTTTGCATTACACTAAAACATTCAAAATTATGTACAAAAAATTTCATTGGCGTACACAGAAGCTAAAATGCTTTTCTACATTTCTCAAAGTATTTCTATTGGCTTAGTTTCTCGATTTAATTTAATATTGTTTTTAAATACTTTTCGATCAAAATTTTTTATTTCTAATTTTTTTGCCATACACTAAAACATTCAAAATTATGTACAAACAATTTCATTGGCGTACACAGAAGCTAAAATGATTTTCGACATATTTCAAAGTATTTCCATTGGCTTAGTTTTTCGACTTAATTTAATATTGTTTTTAAATATTTTTCGATCAACATTTTTTATTTGTAATTTTTTTGCAATACACTAAAACATTCAAAATTATATACAAAAAGTTTCATTGGCATACACAGAAGCTAAAATGCTTTTCTACATTTTTCAAAGTATTTCCATTAGCTTAGTTTTTCGACTAGTTCAACTTTGTTTTCTATGCCTCTCAATCAAAAATTTTTTAATAATTTTACCTTCAACTTAAGACATTCTAAAACATCTACAAAAAATTTCATTGGCGTACACAAATTCTGGAACTAATCTCGATTCGTTTTGACGAACCATTTACAAATCTTCCTAATTCGAAATTCTTCGAGCATCCAGGTGCAAAAATTGTTGAATAATAAAATAACCCTTTGTTTAAAAAACAACGACCAACCGAGCACCTGTTGAAAGGTGAGATACCGGACCTGTCTCCGGGGCAAAAATTTTCAAGGTTCCCATCTCGAAATATTTCCTGAACGTCTTCGGCCGCCTCGGGCCGCACTTTTTTTCCGTGCTCATCCGTCCTCCTCCACTTTGGGCATGCGTTTTTTCGAAAAAACCCTCAAAACCCACACATCCCAAAAATAAGAGAAAGAAAAGGAACGAGTCGGCTCTGCGGTCTATACTTAAATGTCTCCAGAGGCGTTTCTCGTAGGGGTTTAAAGGGGCGTCGTCCGGCGGCGAAGCCAGCGGCGCCCCGTATCGCACGTACCCGATAATTTGACTGTTTATGTGGGTGGAGGATGTCGAGATTAAAATCATTTTAACATTTTTTCCCAGACTTATAAACGTAATTGTGCGGTACGAAAGTTAAGCGATTGCCCTTTCGAACAATTTCTTTATTAATCGCTAATGATACGAAAACTATCCAAGGCGAAAAAGGCCTTCTGGGAAACGGGCCGGCGCCACGGCTTCGCCCCCCGCGCCCAACCCTAACCCTAAATTAGTATCACATCACAGTTTAAGCGGTTGCGACACAGTTTTATACATTTTTATTAAATTGTAGGTTCTCCGACTGTCCGCCCGCCTTAAATACAGACTTTTGGTCGTAGTTAGCCGGGGACTTTGGCCCATTTTTTTTTTGCCCGGCACAAAGAACGGTAGTACGAAGTCGCTTCTCGTAACTCGAAATTAATTTCGAAATGGCCTTAAGCTCGATTTTATGTTTTTTAATGAAAAAAACGCAGCTCCGAGTCTTCTCGTTTAATTTTCATAATTTTTCTGTGGTCTTTTCTGGTTTGTAAAAAAGGCTACGGGTTTTGATTGTTTTAGTTTTAGTGCTGGCACTTGAGGTTGTTTGCTGGTGAGAATTGGAGCTAAGAGTGCGCACCTATGTTGAGTACCAAAAGTTTAATATATGCAATGGGAGAGTGGCTTATTTTTGTCGGGGACTGTAGGGGAATCTTTGTACCTAGGGCAATTTTATTTTTTTTTTAATATTTACGGGCTTTCGTGGCCCATATTTTTCGATATTTCTAATGCCACATTGACACAGACATTAACGTAAAGTTAGCAGCAGCTGGCCAATGTACTTTGGTTAATTTATGAGATCAATTGAAATTTTTAATCGAAAAAAGCAAGTTTTTTTTAATTTTTTTCACTTAAATATCTTATTGATTTTTATTACCTAATAACAAATGACTCATTGTAATAGAATAATAATTTATTAATGTTTGCAGTAGTGGTCCGATTATGACACAGCATAATCTTTAATTTTATTTTTGAGTTTAAACGTCAAGGGTCGGTGTGTTGTACCTCGGTTGCCGTCAATAAGTTGTACCTTGGCCCTAAGATCAACGTGCAATAAACAAAAATTTCGATATACCTTTGTTATAAATTCTTATTTTTTTTAATTTTGCTTCAGATAATATGCCCCTCGCAAGTCTAACGAAAAATTTAAATTTTTGCAAAGCTAACCATTAAGTATGTGAAATTTTAGTATACGAGAAAAGTTTTGTTAATTTTTGAAACAATTTTTGTGTCATCTCAAAGAAGAACATTGGTAGTTCTTGTAATCCCAAAATAAATATATAATTTTCGTAGAACAATGAGTTTTATTTTGCTTAATGTGAATAGAGCCAAGGTACATTACCTCCGTTGTACCTAGGCCATAGATCCACTAACTTTTAAATCTTTTAGCAATTTGAGTAAACGGTTGGTAATGCTTTCAAATATTTTATGATGAAAGCCTTATTAGTGCCCCACTACGGTGCAATTCATTTTATCAACAAATTGTTACATGTACAATTCAAAAAAAATTATACGTTTAAAAAAGGCCAAGGTACAACAGGTTTCTTTACTAATTTATCATTTTTGATAACCCGCGTAAGAAGTTATACTTCTTTGGTGTGATTAAATTAAATATAACCGCGTGTAAAAATTAATTTAATAAAATTAGTAGTAAAAATTAATTCAATAAATACAAGGATGTGCGCATTCGAGTGAAAAGTGGCACATTTTTGAGCGAGGGAGGCAAATGAAGCGCGACGCGAAGCGGCGCGCTTCATTTTCCCGAGATCGGAATGTGCCACTTTGAGCTCGAATGTGCACACTCGGTTTTAAGCACGATTCACAATAATTTGAACCAATAAAATAGACGAAAAAGCAGTTGAATAATTTCGATCCTTTCTTCTCACTCGCACCGACGATATTGTCGTATCTTTTTGCTCCCTTCCACTCATTTGCTATGGTAAATTGTTTTTCAAACATAAAATCGATATTTACTAAATTAAATTAATTAATTTGATATAAAAAAGCGAAGGATAAAATAGACAAATCGACTAAGTGCGAAGATGTGCACGTTCGAGCGAAAAGTGGCACATTTCCGAGCGAGGGAGGCAAATGAAGCGCGACGCGGAGCGGCGCGCTTCATTTTCCCGAGATCGGAATGTGCCACTTTGAGCTCGAATGTGCACACTCGGTTTTAAGCACGATTCACAATAATTTGGGCCAATAAAATAGACGAAAAAGCAGTTGAATAATTTCGATCGTTTCCTCTCACTCGCACCGACGAGATTGTCGTATCTTTTCGCTCCCTTCCACTCATTTGCTACGGTAAATACATTTTTCAAACATAAAATCGTTTTTTACTAAATTAAATTAATTAATTTGATATACAAAAGCGAAGGATAAAATAGACAAATCGACTAAGTACGAAGATGTGCACAGTCGAGCGAAAAGTGGCACATTTCCGAGCGAGGGAGGCAAATGAAGCGCGACGCGGAGCGGCGCGCTTCATTTTCCCGAGATCGGAATGTGCCACTTTGAGCTCGAATGTGCACACTCCGTTTTAAGCACGATTCACAATAAATTAGGTCAATAAATGGAACGAAATATCAGTTGAATAATTTTAATCGTTCCCTCTCAGTCACATTGACCATATTGTCGTATCTTTTCGCTCTCTTCCACTCATTGCTATGGTAAAACGTTTTTCCAACATAAAATCGATATTTACTAGACCAATTTAAATTTAAAAAAATTACAAGTGAAAAAAGGGCCAAGGTACAACAGGTTTCCCTTACTTGATACATTAAAAACTAATACATTTACAGTTTTAAAGAAAGTAAATGTGGCAACGCTGTTAATGCTTATACCGAATGTTCTGTGGATGTATGGTACATATATTATGCTCTTTTATTCGTGTTGCTGCTTTTTGAAAATATTACAAATATAATTATTTTGAAAATGCCATTTAATCATGATCAATTACGATATAAAGCAGCGTTGCCACGCTATGATGTCTATCGTCTCACTACGCATGTATGTTTTAATTATTTATTTTATTTTAATCGATCGACAAATGAAAAGCATGTTGATTCCAAAAATTTTCTAATTTTTCGTTTTACAACATATTAGTTCAAAAAATCAATAAAAAATTTCAAATTTATACACAAAACTATGTTTTTTTTTATATATATATCTCTGATCTGTGGCATATTAATTATGTACGCTTTAATTGATATCTTGCTTTGAAATCGGTGAAAAAATACAACATTTTTGATTTGAATCGTTTCTGTACCAATAGTTTTGCGAGTGACTGTATGTAGGATTTTTAGCAGCGACGAAAATGAAATTTTTTTACGTTGAATAAACAAACTACTTTATAACGAACAAGTTACGCGCTTTTTAAGTTTGATTTTTGCAAAAGAAAATATTAAAACTTTAAACATACAATTAATTTATTTTTCTTTGATAACAATCGTGCGACGGTTTTGATTTTTTCCCATGTCGTAAATTTAAATTTTTTGAAGGGGATTATACAATGGAGAAGTTGACAATTTTTGTAGCATTGCATTTTTTTTTCAAATCGCCCTTGTTAAAAAATTTTAAAATATAGGAACGAAAAAGTTTTTTGACGCTATTTCCAAAAATAAATCACATGCGAATAATTGCGTAATAAAAACCAATTGAGCAGTTTAAATGTGCCAAAAAAAAAAAATTTAATTTTGAACTATTCCATTAATTTGAGTTTTACTTGGGTTTTATTTCAGTTTTCTAACCCCACAATAATGGTCTAATTCGATATTTCTTTTCGCACATTTAAACCTCTATTGTGGGTTCACCCTTAAGACCAAAAGTCAAAAAATAAACTCAATTTAAATTTGATTCGTTCCAGAACTTGAAATAAAACCTCTTTGAAAAGATTTAAGCACACCATTCAGAAAAAGGTAAATACAAAATTTCGAAACGCGCACATCTCTAGCAACAATCCAATCTTGAACATATCTAATTGCGCCATCTACGCCCCAACAAAGAAAATAGCATTTCAAAAAAAAAAACATTTCGACAGACACACAATCATCACCGGCTAATTTAGGGGTAGATAACGATTCCGATTATGACCACAATTTGGCCTTATTAAAAATTACTTTTAAAACCCTAATAACGGCTCGAAAACCCATTTGTGCGAGACGTAAAAAAAAAAAATTAACGAAAACGAGAAATCGAAATTAGAACTTATAAAAATCCGAGCCATTTCCTATCTATCACGATTGACAGCCAGAAATCACGGGCCGCTCTTAAAAACATAATCGGGGCCCCAAATTATCCCCCGAAATAATTGCTCGAGCAATTACAACTTGAACAACAATGGGCCGATTAAACAATTAAATGCAATTTTCTACCGAAATAACAACACACGCGATTTTTCTAACTGTCAAATAGATTGATGGATTCTTCTCTTCTGCCCTCACGTAAATCACGTTTTCTCTGACCGGGCCCGTGGAGGGGGCAATAGCGGACGAACTCGGGAAAAATTACGCCAAGGTGGTAGTTTGCGGTTTCCATAAATATTAAATGATTGACAGCCGAACCGAAAAAAAAATTCTTTGTTTGCTCCGCGTAAAAAAAATTGAGATTCCCACTTTTCGATAATTAAAATTTTTGAATAACGCGCGCTTCGGAAGTTAATCGCGTAACCGTGGATAAATAATCGATTGGCTTTAGTTCGGCGCGCTCCGAAGAGATGGCAGCACTTGTTTAGCTTCGTCGTCTCTTCCGAGAAAGTTCTTGTCCGTTGTCGATCTTCGTCTTTGATCTTGCGCAAAAAACAAAAATAATCGAGAACCCATAAAATAAACTTTATTTTTTACTTAAAAAACAACTTAAGATTTTATTTACAAGAAAAACTATTCACAAAACCGAGATCCTCCGCAGAACAAAAACTAAAAAAAAAATAATAAAATAATAATAATAATATATAAATTAAATACTGAAAAATGGTAACTTAAAACGATAATTCAGTCTTTAAAAAAAAAAACAAAAGAAACTGAGGTAGCTGGATCTACTTATGTGTAAATCTTTGGCTACGTAATACTTTTTTTGTCAAAAAAAATTAACATTTAATCCTAAAAAAAACCGCGTACGACAATTTATCGCTTCATAATGTCTTCTATGCTGAAGCCCAAGGGCTTCTTCGTGCTGCCCTCGTCGGGCGCGTCCTCCTCGTCCTTCGCCCTCTGCACGGACGAGTACCTTCGCGTGGTGGTCAAGTCCAAGCCGTGCTGGGGGCCGGGGCCGGGGGTGGTCGACGTGCAATGGTGCTGGACCTCGTGCGCCCTCAGGTCGCCGTAGCTCGCGAAGAACTGCGCGCAGACGCCGCACTCCAAGGGGCGCTCGGTGTGCGTCAAAAGGTGCGTCTTCAGATTGGACCTCTGGTTGAACGATCGACTGCAGATGGGGCACTTGTGCGGCGACTCCTCCAGGTGCAGAATTTTGTGGACGGCCAGCGTCCGGCTCTGGCAGAACCCCTTCCCGCATTCGGTGCACTTGAACGGCTTCTCCTTGCTGTGGATGTACCTGAAGATGGACGATTAAAGAAACGTCGGGCGGAAAAGCGGCGGCGGCGGTGGCGCGCTCTTACCTGTGGTCGCGGAGGTGGTCCTGGCGGCGGAAGGCCTTCCCGCAGATGTCGCACGAGTAGGGCCGTTCGTCCGTGTGCGTCCTTTCGTGTATCAAAAGATTGTAACTTTTCGTGAATTGTCGGTTGCAGAACTTGCAGATGAACTGTTTTTTGGGGCGCGTCGTCGAGCCGGGCGCGATCTTGACGGGCACGGGCGGCGCGCGTCCCGGCGCCTGTATGTGGCTGCGCGCGTGGTACATGGCGGCGTTGCGGAGCCACTGGTTGACCAGCACCGCGTTGTACGAGGGGAAGGGAAGCGGGGGCGGCGGCGCCGCCGAAGCGTACTGATGGTGGTACCTGGGGCGTCGGGCTGGTGGTACCAGGGCTCGCAGGGGAACCTGGTGGTCGGGGGCGGCGAAGAAGCGTAGGTCGGCGTGTGCGGGGGCGTGAGACTTGTCGTGCTCCCTTCTAATTTGACTTCTTGCTGATGGTGATAGACGGATGATGGGTAACCTGCAAAAACCTTTCGCGTTAACGACGCACTACCTTGGCGATGCGATTTGCGATGGGATAACCTTTCATGATCCTCATGGGCTCGACGAAATCGCCAAGAGTGGACATCTTCGTATGCGCTTTAAATCATCGAACTCACTTCGTACAAGAACGAACTTCGACTGACTGCTAAATTGCTACTATCATCAGCTGCCGGTGTGGAAGAGGGGACGCTTTGTGGTAGCCCCAGCGCGGTTAGAGTAGCCTCCGTGGCACGCCTCGACGTTTAATATTTTGGCTTCGATTGGAGAAACGCGCGCTTGCGTTTCGTGGAAATCGTTAGAGAAACGTCGTGGTTTCGCCTGATTTTCCGAAAAAAAAAATTTTTTTGAAAAGTTGGAAAAAAATCCCCCGTGTCGAGGGCCTTGCGAAAACGCGCGCTTCGCCCGATTTTCGATAGTCAACAGGATGCCGGGGCACCGAGTGTCAATTAGCGCGGCTACCGTAAATAAATAAATTCCGATATCGTCGATTAAGACTTCTCGAAAACGAACTAATTTTATAAGCTTTGCACACTCGAGAGTGTGTGCAATCTTTGCGCTGAGATAAGCCGTTTTTTTTTAGAGGAAGTCGATTATTTACACCGTATTTTTAAATTGGAAACACAATACTTTAATCTTTCGGAGAAATCGTGCGTCTAATAATAATAATTTTCTGTTTGTTTACTGTTTGAGCATTTCGATTTGGTTTGGGTGTCTGGAAAAACCGATTCGTTTTTGGAGTGCTCAACTTTTGGAATTGATCGATAACGCTGTTATTTTTGTGCGTTTTGCGAAAGACGCAGTTTTAATCGGGATTTCGAAGTTTTTTGACGATTTTAAAGATTAGATCAATGTAAAACGCGAAAGAGCCAGCGCCTCTTTGATCACACGTTGGCCCAAATGTGAATGAGCGGGTGAAAAAATTTACTGACTAGCGTCATTCGAAAGAGCATGAAAAATAAAACTGTTTTGTGGAAAAAAATGTTTAAAAAAAGTTTGGGAACATTGGGAAAAACTCAAATGAAAATCGACCTATTAGAATTAGTTTCTGTAGGCTCAAATCGAAAAAAAAATTTTATCAAAATTTTTCGGATCGTTTAGAACCTTTTTCATCAATATCTAGCTTAAATACGATTAATCAGTTTTTTGGCCTCTACAATTTGAGCACGGTCAGTAATTTTTCCGTTCGGTAGGCTAAAAATTGAACTAAGACGCGCTGGCTCTTTGTTAAAAAAGGTCCTTGATATCTTTGTAACTAAATTAAACTTAACCATGTGTAAAAATTAATATAAATAAATCGAATAAGTACAAAGATGTGCGCGTTCGAGCGAAAAGTGGCACATTTCCGAGCGAGGGAGGCAAATGAAGCGCGACGCGGAGCGGCGCGCTTCATTTTCCCGAGATCGGAATGTGCCACTTTGAGCTCGAATGCGCACACTCCGTTTTAAGCACGATTCACAGTCATTTAGGCCAATAAATTAGACCAAAAATCTGTTAAATCATTTTAATCGTTTCATCTGACTCGCACTAACGAGATTGTGTTATATTTTCGCTTCCCTTTACTCGTTGCTATGGTAGATACATTTTCGAACATAAAATCGATATTTACCACATTAAATTTAATTTTTGATTTGAAAAATCTAAGGTTAAAGTAGACAAATCTAATAAGTACGAAGATGTGCACATTCGAGCGAAAAGTGGCACATTTCCGAGCGAGGGAGGCAAATGAAGCGCGACGCGGAGCGGCGCGCTTCATTTTCCCGAGATCGGAATGTGCCACTTTGAGCTCGAATGCGCACACTCGGTTTTAAGCACGATTCACAATCATTTAGGCCAATAAATTAGACAAAAAAAAAGTTGAATCATTATAATCGTTTCTTCTCACTCGCACTAACAAGATTTTCGTATCTTTTCGCTTCGCTCCACTCGTTGTTATGATAGATAAATTTTTCGAACATAAAATTGATATTTACCACACTAAATTTAATTTTTTGATTTGAAAGAGCTAAGGATAAATTCAAAAAAAAAAAAATAAAACTATTTTTTCTAAGTTAAAAAGTGCAAGAAAATTCAATTGGTTTTCTAAATTAATTCTCATTAAAATTATTTTGTAAGAAATTGAGCAATTTAGACTTCCCAAGCTTGAATCATAAGTGCGCCACTGTTTTTTTTTGTAAAAGACCAATTTAGATACAATCTACTATTAAAAAATTTCTAATTAAAATTCAAAAACATCCAAATTATATTTTAATCAAATTTTGAAATCAAAAAATCTTTATTCAAAAATTCCATAAGAAACGTTTTTGAAAATAATAATTTAATGTTTTTTTGATTTGAAAGGGCTAAGGATAAATTAAAAAAAAAAAAACAATTTTTTCTAAGTTTAAAAGTGCAAGAAAATTCAATTGGTTTTCTAAATTTATTCGCATTAAAATAATTTTGTAAGAAATTGAGCAATTTGGACCTGCCAAGTTTAAATCGTAAGTGCGCCACTGTTTTTTTTTTTGTAAAAGACCAATTTAGATACAATCTACTATTAAAAATTTCTAATTAAAATTCAAAAACATCCAAATTATATTTTAATACAATTTCGAAATCAAAAAATCTTTATTGAAAAATTCCCATTGGTACATTTTTGAAAAAAAATAATTTAATAATTTTTTGATTTCAAAGGCCTAAGGATAAATTTAAAAAAAATAGAACAATTTTTTCTAAGTTATAAAATGCAAGAAAATTCAAATGATTTTCTAAATTAATTCTCACTAAAATAATTTTGTAATAAATTCAGCAATTTGGACCTCCCACTTTTAAATCATAAGTGCGCTACTGTTTTTTTTTTGTAAAAAACCAATTTAGATACAATCTACTATTAAAAAATTTCTAATTGTAATTCAAAAACATCCAAATTATATTTTAATCCAACTTCGAAATCGAAAAATCTTTATTCAAAAATTCCCATAGGTACATTTTTGAAAAATATTAATTTAATTGCGCTTGATAAAACTGAAAAAAAAAACTCGTAAAAATTCATCTCGTAGCTTTAATTTAAAAACAATTGAGTGCGTCCCTGTATCCGTAAGTCAAAAAATTGTAAATTTTTTGAATCTGAAAGAAAAACAACCCGATGCACTTTTGCCAACATTTTTAAATAGTCAATTCGGCAATTTAATTAAAAATTTAAATGTAACCGTCAGTCGAAAAGTAAATAATTCGTTTTTTCTCGCGCCTCAATTTTTTTACTTCACTAATGGGGCAGACTGCGGCAATTGCCTCACTCTACCTCGCAGTAGCTACGACCTTAGGGCAAGTGCCCCAGTTCGCCTCTCTATCTACGCCCACGTTTTTATTTACCAAAAAAAAACTTTTGCCGCAAAAATATATCCATCACAATTTATTTCATTAACAAAACGGGCAGGGGGCGCCCATTTCACATCGAAAAATCTCAGACATTACCCTTCCACAGAATTCCACAGCAAATGACGTTTTACAATTGGCAATTTTCTTTCGACAAAAGTAAATAAGCCCTTCGAAACATCAAATTGAGCATAAAAAGGTGACCTTAGCTCGTACCACGCTTCTTTTGTGTCCATTGAAACGTCCTTCTTAAGCACGACCAAATCAGACTTTCCGGCTCCTCGTCACAAAAATAATCCAAACGCAAACATTTTGAGGGCTTTAAACAAATTAAGCGTAAAGGCTGTTGAAAGCCCAATTTATTAATTCCTTGGGTGGTTGTTTATTTTACTTTCGAAGCCCACAACGCCACTCATTAAGTTAGAAGCTCGTTCTGCATAAATTTCGAAGAACGCCCCGAAGGGCCAGGTGCTTTTTTTTCCCGTACAAAAATCATATTGCTACAAGTAGTCGATTTTACAAATTACAGCTCCCGCTCGAAAGTCGGACGTCCTCGAGCGAATCTTTGCAGCTTGCCCAAAATTTTTTTTTCGTCCTCCCCATAACGCTTTTGAATTATTCATTCGCAGATGCACCTGTTTTCTCGACCTCAAAGATTAATGTTGGAATATTAGAGAAATAATAATCATAGTTCGAAAACGAAAAGGTGGCTCGATAAATTTTAATCGTCGACCGTTGCTGTTTTAACAAAAATCTACGTTCAAAACGTTTTATCGTCGGTGAACAGTTTTGAGTTAGGCGTGCACAGTTTTATTGATAATCTTTTTTCCATTTTTGTGCCTTTAATCGCGTCCGAACAAATTTGTATGGGCTTCTTCGCGCGATGTACACTGCCCGTCGAAAGTATTGCGCCGCGATCGACTATTGGGGCTGCCCAATTGCCCGGGTCCCGTTTAATTTGTACGTTTTCGTCCTCAAAAAAATATTTTCTTAAATAATGAAAATATAATTTATTTATTGTTGACGAAAATATTTAAATTTAAATATTTTTGGCCCGAACACGGTAAAAAAAAAGAAAAAATGGAGCAAATTTTTGAACTTAAATAAAAGCCCGCCACAAATGTTTAAGTGGGGTTAAATCACTAAAACCGTATTTTAAACGTGATTGGCTTAGAATTGTTTATTAACGCTGTAACTATGGTTACACAAATAAAACGCCAATCAGACGTTCAATTTTAAATTCAAATTTACAATTAGATACGTTTATTATACCACGTAACTATGGTTACATCTCCAATACACCATCTTTAAATTGAAATTCTCGGTAACTACGGTTACAAGTAAACCGCCAATCAGGCGTTCAGTTTTAAATTCAAATTTACAATTAAATACGTTTATTATACTACGTAACTATGGTTACATCTCCAATCCACCATCTTTAAATTGAAATTGATTGGCGGGAACTTTTGAAAAAAATTTTTAGTTTTTTTTTATTGCGCAATTGTTTCGTTTTTAATTAAAAATCGCGAGGGGGTTCGTGTCACGATTTCGTAACGGAGCGTGCACGTTAAAACCGAAAATCCCTAAACAAACACGGAGTAAGCGCGTTACAATATCATTTTCGGGAAAAAAAGCGATTGATAGCGGCAACTTGAAAGGATCCGGATCAAAAGAGAACCGCTATCGACATTAGCATTTTTATTTTTATTTTTTTTTTTAATAAACATACATTGGTAGGTAGTCGCACACACACACCTTGCGAACGAATCTGTTTGCCCAGCAAACGTGTGCTGAAGGACCCACTTTCCATAATCGCGCACGCAAACACACCGAAAACGTGAAATAAAAAAAGCCGACAATTGTTCGTTAAACGGTTGTAAACGATAAAAATTAATAATCTGACTAGGTGGTTTTTCTTTTTTTTTTTTGATGTAATCGACGCGCTAATTTTTTTCACAAACACACGTCCCTGGCCGTCCGTGTTTGCGCTGCCCCAATATTTACTTAAAAAACGTCAACAAGTTACTTATGCCTCATTGTTTACACAGAAGTGTCATATTTTACGGTTTTAAGTGATAATATTTATTTCGAGAGGAATCTTTTACTTAAAACTTAGATAAAAGATAGGAATCGGCTTCTACAAGCGAGATTTACTTTAATTTTTTTTTTGTGGGAACGTTGCGTTTGCGGTCTTATCGCAAGGGGGGACGGTCCCACCGTTCGACTGATTTATGTTTTTTAAGATAGCTCCCCCGAATTCAAAATTTTTCAACGCGTTTCCCATCTTTTTCTGTACAAAAAAGACGGGGGTTTTGGGCCGTTAATGTTTTGGACGATATTTTGGAAAATAAAAACAATCAACTTCTGCATTATTAAAAGTGAAATTTGGCGGAGGGGGAAGCGCGGAAAAGAAATTTTGTCGAATAGATTAGATAAATAACTTGACCCGTTTCTTCGCGCTCGCACTTACAATACTGTGAAGAAGTACAGTCGAACCTCGATAAGCCGAATTTTTGATAACTCGAACCTGTTTCCCTAGGACTTGCATATTTCATTGTTAATATTTTTATATCGATAGCTCGCATTTTTGATAATTGGAATTATTTTTAGTTTCCCTTCAACTTCGACTTATCGAGGTTCGACTGTAAATAGAAATTACAAATCCAGTTAGAAAAATGCTAATAAAAAAATACTTTAAAAATATAAAAACTATATTCTTATTATATATTGATGGGTTAACAATATTAAACATATTACACTAATAATTGAAACAAATTATTAAACTATTATTGCAAAAATTAAATATAAAGTTTAAGTGCTGCTTGAACAGGTGTGAAAAAGTTTTTGGAAATGTACGTTGTTCTCTTCTAAAATTCTATAAAAATTAGTAAATAATTTTTAAAAATTTAGCAAAATTTTACCTAATGCTTAGTGTGATACCCCTTATGTTTAATTACATCCCTTAATCGCTTTAATATGGATTTTTTTCAATTTTATAATAATAAAATTAGATATTTTATTTCATTCTTTTTCTATAAATGTTTTAAGGTTTACAATGCCTGTTTGATTATTATATTTTCGATTTTTTTTTCAAAATTAATCCAAAGATGCTCGATGGGGTTAAGATCTGTATTCTGAGTGCATCTGAGCAATTATATAACAACCCCATTTCAACTTTCCAAGCTTTATGCTTGAGATCATTAATTTGGTAAAATGAAAAAACCTCTTGAATGCCTAGTTTTAGGGCCGATGATTTACATTTTTTTTCAAAATAGTCAGATAACCATATTTATTAAGTATTTCGTTTATAAAAACTAAATTACCAACCCCATTATAATTCAAAGAGCCTCACACCATAACGTTCTTAGCTCTATGCTAATATTTTTTAAATTTAGGGCAGTACTTAATTTTTTTTCTTACTCTTTTGCGTCGCATATCATTTTGTATATGTTACAGTCAAAGCGTGCGTTTCAGTTAGAGTATAGGCTAACTAGGTAAATTATGCGTTTACTACCTTCTGTAGTAAATGTGTTGATTTCGGACGAAAGAAAGCTTTGGCATTTATGAAACTTGCGCAGTGAGTGTAAACAAACAAAATATGAAACATAACCTACTTATTGGCGTTATTTGTTAAAAGCCTTTATAGTATTTATAGTTTTTTCATATTTATATAAATGATGTTACAGTTTTTCAGTAAATAATGCAACGCGTTTTTTTATAAATTTATAACCATCTAGAACTAAATACTATTAAGTATTAAACAAATCAAAAAATATTCATATGTAATAATAATTAGTTAGATTTTACTCTAAACATTAGGAACTTTATATTACTAAGTATTAAACAAATCAAAACAATATTCTTAGGTAAGAATAATTAATCAGTTAGAGTTCATTAGAAACAGTATAGGGGTAAACAGTACAGTGATTGGCCCTTTTATTAAACAACATAGTTATTGGCCATATAAATATTGTATATTTTATTATTTATTTATTGTATATTGTAAATTTACAGTGATCGGCCAATATTTTCTAATTAAAATAAGATATAGCAAATTAGCAAAAAAAAACCGAACCATTTATTAGAAAATATATATTAGAAAATATAGATTTATTATTAAATAATTTTTTAAATATGGCCAATCATTGTCGACTGGCCAACAACTGTACTGTTTACCCCTATTACTAAGTATTAACCAAATAAAAAAAAAATCTTAGGTAATAATAATCAGTTAGATTTCACTATACTCTGTCCGGCCAACAGAAATAGTTAAGCCACTCCCACAAATATGCGCTAAATTTAAATATAAAGTTCTTAATGTTTAGAGTATTTAGTTCTAGATGGTTATAAATTTATAAAAAAACGCATTACATTATTTATTAAAAAACTATGACATCCTTTATATACATAAATATGAAAAAACTATAAATACTATAAAGGCTTTTAACAAATAACGCCAATAAGTAGGTTATGTTTCAAATTTTGTTTGTTTACACTCACTGCGCAAGTTTCATAAATGCAAAAGTTTCTTTCACCCGAAATCAACACATTTACTACAGAAGGTAGTAAACGCATAATTTACCTAGTTAGCCTATACTCTAACTAAAACGCACGCTTTGACTGTCACATATACATAAAACTTACTTTTATCTATAAAAATAACTTTTTTCCAAAATTTGATATCTTTATTTACGTATTTTTTTAGCAAATTCATGTCACTTGTTTCTATACACTTTAGTTAGTAGTGACTTGCTTCTTGCAACACATGAATTATAATTATTAAAAATTAATTTTTTTCTTATTAACGAAGAATCTACTTCCTTGCCATTAAATTGTTTTAATTTTGAAACAAAATCAGTGGTTGTTAATTTGCGAATTTGCCCTATTTCTCTAAGTGAGAATTTTTCGTCACTTGTAATTAATATCTTAGGGCCCCCACAACGTGGTTTATCTTCAATATTACCTTCTTTAAAGTAATGGCAACATATAAGCATGCACTCTACTTTATTTTAATTAAAACATATCTGCTATTGAAGAAACGGTTTTTCCTTTTTCTCTATAAAAAATGATAAGAGATCTAATATTAATGTTGGTATTAATCATTTTATTTTTTTTAACACAGTTTGAAAAAATATTTTCGTCGCTTTAATTACAAAAACAATCTACCTTACCCTAACATATTGCATTTTTATTGTAGCTTGCACATTTTTAACTAAATGGTCATTGCGATTTCCAAGAACTTTTTCACAGCCTCTTTCAATGTGTTTGTGTTTCAGATTTTATTTGCGTAAACATTTTTCTGTACAAAAAAGACAGGAGTTTTGGGCCGTTAATGTTTTGGAAAATATTTTGAAAAAAACAATCGACTTCTGAATTTTTAAAAGTGAAATTTGGGGAAGGAAAAGCGCGAAATAGAAATTTAGTCGAATAAATTGGTTAAATAACTTGAATCGTTTCTTCTCGCTCGCACTTATAAAAATGTCGTATTCTTTCGCTCACTCCCACTCGTTGCTATGGTAAAAATACGTTTTTGAAAAATAAAATTAATATTGACTGAACTAATTTTTTTTGATGTGAAAGACAAGGATGAGGTATACAAATCTAATAAAGACGAAGATGTGCGCATTCGAGTGAAAAGTGGCACATTTCCGAGCGAGGGAGGCAAATGAAGCGCGACGCGGAGCGGCGCGCTTCATTTTCCCGAGATCGGAATGTGCCACTTTGAGCTCGAATGTGCACACTCGGTTTTAAGCATGATTCACAATGATTTGGGCCAATAAAATAGACGAAAAAGCAGTTGAATAATTTTGATCGTTTCCTCTCACTCCCACCTATGAGATTGTCGTATCTTTTCGCTCTCTTCCACTCATTTGCTATGGTAAATACATTTTTAAACATAAAATTAATTTTTACTAAATTAAATTAATTTTTTGATAGAAAAAAGCAATGGATAAAGTAGACAAATCGAATAAGTACAAAGATGTGCGCATTCGAGCGAAAAGTGGCACATTTCCGAGCGAGGGAGGCAAATGAAGCGCGACGCGGAGCGGCGCGCTTCATTTTCCCGAGATCGGAATGTGCCACTTTGAGCTCGAATGTGCACACTCGGTTTTAAGCACGATTCACAATCATTTAAAAAATTAAAAAATTGATGAATGAATTTTACTTGTAATCTCGCACTCGCACTCGCACTTACGGAATTCTCGTATCTTTTCGCCCGCTCCCACACCCCTTGCTTTTAGAAAAAAAAAAGATTTTTGGATAAATTCAATTTAGGAAGATTGGTGTGAAAAAGTACGATGTCCTTTGTTAATTTTTCGAATCAGAATTGAGAGTAATTTTTTTTAATATGTATATTTTTCGTTTTCTGTTTAATCACATTTTTTTAAAACCGGTCCTGTGCGAATTATTTTTTTCTTTGATGACGGTAAAAACGTAATTTTGTTTCTAGGTGGTTGTTTTTTAAAAAACAAGCAAACAAAAAATTTTTTGTGCCACAAAAAAAAAGATTTCTTCGGCCACGATTTGCTCGAAAATAAATCCTCAATTACTTCGTTAAATCTGATAGAAAAAAGTTCGAAATATTAAAATTTGATTTGGTTTTGGTTATTAATTTTTAAAATGCTTTTTTAAAATTTTTTTTGATTTAATTTTTGCACAAAACTCAATAAAGTAAGAGGCCCAACATTCGATCACTATTTTGTCGTGTTGAACAAAATAAACCTATAAAAATTTTTCTATCTATTCGAGTTCTTTTTTCTTTGTTTATTGATTAATAAGGGTAATTAAAAAGGTTAGACATAACCTTCTGAACAAAATTTTATGAACAATTCGTTTTTAACAGACGAATCAATTCATCAGTCATTCAATGTGCTATACCCGGTCATTCTTTAGACGAAAGTGGTTATTCACTGGTCTTCGCAATTTATACTCTTTCTAGTTAATTTTACAAAGTTTACTCCCAAATCGCGATAATGTTTTCAGTTATTTATAAACAAATATAATTAATTAGAAATAAATTTCCAATTCCAAAGAGCTTTGGGTACTTTTAAGACAATATAACACCCACCAAGAGCCGAACATCTTAAACGCAAAGCATTTCGACAATATAAACAAATCATTTTCGCACTAATGCAATTCACAAGCGATTTTGGATGGCGCGAAGCAATTTTGCTAGGTCAAATATACATATGTATGTTTTTTAAGATATCTCCCCCGAGTTCAAAAGTTAGAAATTTTTCAAAGCGTTTTCTAACATTTTTCCGTACAGAAAAGACGGGAGTTTTGGGCCGTTAACGTTTTGGAAGATATTTTGACAAAAAACAATCGACTTTGGATTTTTTAAAAGTGAAATTTGGCGAGGGGAAAGCGCGGAAAAGATATTCGGTCGAATAAATTAGTTAAATAACTTGACTCGTTTTTTCGCTCGCACTTATAAGAATGTCGTATCTTTTCGCCCGGTCCCACTCGTTGCTATGGTGAAAATACGTTTTTCACACATAAAATTGTTATTGACTGAACTAATTTTTTTTTTGATGTGAAAGACAGAAGGATGATGTAGACAAATCTAATAAAGACGAAGATGTGCGCATTCGAGCGAAAAGTGGCACATTTCCGAGCGAGGGAGGCAAATGAAGCGCGACGCGAAGCGGCGCGCTTCATTTTCCCGAGATCGGAATGTGCCACTTTGAGCTCGAATGTGCACACTCGGTTTTAAGCATGATTCACAATGATTTGGGCCAATAAAATAGACGAAAAAGCAGTTGAATAATTTTGATCGTTCCCTCTCACTCCCACCGATGAGATTGTCGTATCTTTTCGCTCTCTTCCACTCATTTGCTATGGTAAATACATTTTTAAACATAAAATTAATTTTTACTAAATTAAATTAATTTTTTGATAGAAAAAAGCAATGGATAAAGTAGACAAATCGAATAAGTACGAAGATGTGCGCATTCGAGCGAAAAGTGGCACATTTCCGAGCGAGGGAGGCAAATGAAGCGCGACGCGGAGCGGCGCGCTTCATTTTCCCGAGATCGGAATGTGCCACTTTGAGCTCGAATGTGCACACTCGGTTTTAAGCATGATTCACAATGATTTGGGCCAATAAAATAGACGAAAAAGCAGTTGAATAATTTTGATCGTTCCCTCTCACTCCCACCGATGAGATTGTCGTATCTTTTCGCTCTCTTCCACTCATTTGCTATGGTAAATACATTTTTAAACATAAAATTAATTTTTACTAAATTAAATTAATTTTTTGATAGAAAAAAGCAATGGATAAAGTAGACAAATCGAATAAGAGAAGATGTGCGCATTCGAGCGAAAAGTGGCACATTTCCGAGCGAGGGAGGCAAATGAAGCGCGACGCGGAGCGGCGCGCTTCATTTTCCCGAGATCGGAATGTGCCACTTTGAGCTCGAATGTGCACACTCGGTTTTAAGCATGATTCACATTGATTTGGGCCAATAAAATAGACGAAAAAGCAGTTGAATAATTTTGATCGTTCCCTCTCACTCCCACCGATGAGATTGTCGTATCTTTTCGCTCTCTTCCACTCATTTGCTATGGTAAATACATTTTTAAACATAAAATTAATTTTTACTAAATTAAATTAATTTTTTGATAGAAAAAAGCAATGGATAAAGTAGACAAATCGAATAAGTACGAAGATGTGCGCATTCGAGCGAAAAGTGGCACATTTCCGAGCGAGGGAGGCAAATGAAGCGCGACGCGGAGCGGCGCGCTTCATTTTCCCGAGATCGGAATGTGCCACTTTGAGCTCGAATGTGCACACTCGGTTTTAAGCATGATTCACAAATTAAAACACGATTCACAATAATTTAAAGAATTAAAAAATTGATTAAATAATTTTACTTGTTCTCTCGCACTCGCACTTACGGAATTCTCGTATCTTTTCGCTCGCTCCCACTCATTGCTATGGTAAAAATACGTTTTCGATCCAAAAATTGCAATCGTTTCCGACACAAACCGATTCGAAAACGCGACCGGCTTTTTTCCTTAAAAAAAAATTAATTACAAGTAGGTCGGCCGCGCTTTGAAGACGCGCAAGAACAAACACCTAACAACCCTCTCTATATGCAAATTTTATTTCGAGAAAAGCCCATTTCGTTGGCTCGGGGCCGTCCGTGGAAACTTTTACGCTTTTCCCAAAACCAAAGCCGGCGACATTAAAAACTTCGAAACGCACTAAAAGGGGTTCGTTCTTTTTCTAAGGCGACTTCTTAGGTAGTTAAAGCTTAGATTTCGAGCATTTTTATAGGTTCCAAGTAGCACAATAAGTCACGAAACGACATAAAAATAAAGCCAACTATAAAATTTTCTATTTGTTTGTTGTAAGTTTCTTAAACGGAGTCGGACATAAATTATTTCTCTACGTATCGATTTGTATAACTTGTAAACAAAAAGTTTATTATCGTTAGAAGTCGGTGGTCAAGTGTTAAAAATTTAATGTCGACATAAAAACGGTCCGTTTCAGCTTTTTTTTTCGCTCCTCTCGAAAAAATGCGTCGTGCCTTCGAGTTTTTAAAGCTCCCTCTTACATAACTAACTGTAACAAGAAAATTAACCTTGGACCTTAAATATTTCTCGATTTTAGTGCCTTTGTTGTCGGAATTATGTCTTTTTTTTTTCGTGTAAAAAAACGTCTCACTTTTGTTTCGGATTTTTCTATTTAAAAAATGCAACTATTTTGAATCGGGGGACTTACCGTTTTATTAGTTAGATCGGCTCGCTTTACGGTCCTGTCATTTTTCGGTGAAGAAAAGTGAGAGTAATAAATGCGCATTTTGGGCCAAGGATAAGTGCAAGTAACTGCACCTAATATTTAAGGGACGACCTTTTGATAAATGGGACGCAATAAAAATATTTACAAGGGCTTCTGTGCTTGTCGAAAATTTAAGGACGCGCTGCTTAATTGCCCTTTTGGGACGACTTCACACACTTTTCGACCTCTCGAAAACATGTGTCTTCTTGCAATGTCGTTCTGGCGCTAATCGTTCGATAAAACGGCCAAGCGCTGACGGACTTTCGATTTCGATAATTGTTTTGTTTTTTTAAAGCAACCGAAACCGTAGAATTTAAAGAATTTAAATTTTTGGCGGGCTTTTAATGAAGAATTTTATTTAATTCACAATTTCCATAGTTACCACACTTAAATCAACAGTGTCGGTGTTTCCAAATCCAAAAAATTTTATAAATATAAAAAAATCTATAGTCTAAAAGTCTTTCGGAATAAAATTTTCGGGTGACCATGCAAAAATTAGCTCAAATCTTTCGAAATTGTGATTTTTTTAACCTCACTTTAAATCCATTGGCCATTTTGATACGTATAAGCGTTGCCATAGTTACGACGCCTTAAATCAACAATGCCAGTGTTACCAAATGCAAATTAAGTCAGATCAAAATCGTTAAAATAAAAAGTAATAAGTGTATAGCCCAAAAGTCATTCGCGATAAAATTTTAGGATGTTTTTTCAAAAATTAGCTAAAATTTTTCGAAATTGTGATTGTTTTAACCTCACTTTAAATCCATTAGGCATTTTGATACGTATAATCGTTTCCATAGTTACGACGCCTTACATCAATAATGCCGGTGTTCTCAAATCCAAATTAAGGCAGGTCAAAAAAAGTTAAAATAGAAAAATTATAAGTATAAAAGATTTACGGCCCAAAAGTCTCTTGGGAGAAGATTTTAGGTAGGCCTTACAAAAATTAACCGAACATTTTTTGATACTGTGATTGTTCTAACCTCAATTTAAATTAAATCAACAAATTACAATATTTTAAGGGAATTTTTACTACAATACATTTAGGTAAATTAAACGATTTCCATAGCAACGATTCAAATCAACAAAATAGTGTTTCCAAATTAAAAATGTCAATTGCACAAAACCCTAAAATTTTGATAAGTTGTAAATATCAAGAAACGAATAGCCGAAAAGACTTTTGGTCCAAATTTTTTCCCACTCTAGCAAAAAATTAGCTAAACAATTTTCGAAAATATACTTCTTTTTCAACTCATTGGCATTTATTATATTTAAACGTTTCCATAGTAACCATGCTTTAAATTAACAAATTAAAAATAAGCCATTTGCAAAAATTGTAAAAAACATTATTTTATGGGAGATTTTCGCTATAGTAAATTAAACTATTTCCATAGCAACGATTCAAATCAACAAAACAGTGTTTCCAAATTAAAAATGTCAATTGCAAAAAACCCCAAAATTTTGAGAAGTTGTAAATATCAAGAAATGAATAACCGAAAAGTCTTTTGGACCAAATTTTTTCCCAGTCTTGCAAAAAGTTAGCTAAACAATTTTCAAAAATGTGCTTATTTGTCAACTCATTGGCATTTATTATATTTAAACGTTTCCATAGTAACCGTGCTGTAAATTAACAAATTAAAAATGAGCCAATTGTAAAAAACATTATTTTACGGGGAATTTCGCTATAGTAAATTAACTATTTCCATAGCAACGATTCAAAACAACAAACCAGTGTTTCCAAATTAAAAATGTCATTTGCACAAAACTCCAAAAATTTTGAGAAGTTGTAAATATCAAGAAATTAATAGCCGAAAAGTCTTTTAGTCCAAATTTTTTTGCAGTCTAAATAATTTTCGAAAATGTACTTCTTTTTCAACTCATTGGCATTTATTATATTTAAACGTTTCCATAGTAACTATGTTTTAAATTAACAAATTAAAAATAAGCCAATTGCAAAAATTGTAAAGTACATTATTTTACGGGACATTTTCGCTATAGTAAATTAAACTATTTCCATAGCAACTATTCAAATCAACAAAACAGTGTCTCCAAATTAAAAATGTCAATTGCACAAAACCCTAAAATTTTGAGAAGTTGTAAATATCAAGAAATGAATAGCCGAAAGACTTGTGGTTCAAATTTTTTCCCACTCTTGCAAAATATTAGTTAAACAATTTTCGAAAATGTGCTTCTTTTTCAACTCATTGGCATTTATTATATTTAAACGTTTCCATAGTAACCATGCTTTAAATTAACAAATTAAAAATGAGCAAATTGCAAAAATTGTATAAAACATTATTTTGCGGGAGATTTTCGCTATAGTAAATTAAACTATTTCCATAGCAACCATTCAAATCAACAAAGCAGTGTTTCCAAATTAAAAATTGGAAAAAAATCCCAAAAATTTTGGGAAGTTATAAATATCGAAAATTAATAGCCGAAAGGACTTTCGGGTCGAAGTATTGGGGTGGCCCGTCAAAAATTAACTAAACACGTGTCGAAACAGTGGAATGTATCAATTTAAGCCCGAAAAGGGCGCCGGTTGGTCGTCGAACCGGGGACAACCTCAAAAAAAAAATATCGAATGTCTGACATATTGTCCGACTAATTCGTTCCGAATCGCAGCCCGGAAACCTTAACGAAGCCCAAATTTCGCTACTCTCGGCCAAACAAAGATTAAAAACGGTAATTGCCTCTAACTGGAACAGGCAAGGATAAAACGGATTAGCTCCGGCGGAGTGTTAAATCTCGTAGCATTACGAAAACACATATAAATATTTCCTCGTTAATCTTTTTTATCGATAAAGCCATATGTCCGACAGAGTTTCGCCATTTAGAAGTATTACGTTTCGCTTTCAGCTTTGTTTGTTTAAATAATTCATCGCCGAAGCTTTGATTACTTTTTCTGACAAAAGTTTTCCTCTTTATTAGTTTTTGGTAGTCCACCTTAAATGGGCGATACGGTGAGCGCGCCCGCTATCTCCGCAATTTATCAGCAATCAAATACCCAATTTGCATACCGTAATTGTTTATCAACTCCGAACAAAATACTCGGGGAAATCGCATTCAAATCATCACAATTTCATTTTACGGGCTTTGTCCTCGCAAACTTCGTTAAGCTCGTGATATCTTTGTATCGACGTCCGACGTTTAGACTGTGCCCTCCGCCTCGGTCCCGCAATCCGCCGCGTCACATTCTCAGAGCCAAGGATGCTGGATGCGTAGGCGGCGCTCTGGCAGCCATTTGCATGCGGAGCGGCAGCCATTACACCTCAGATCAAAGCATGCCCCGAAACTAAATACAATCGCGTAACTAGATTTAGGACCGGTGAATAGATTTCGAAACCCCCCATTCCCCCGCGCTTTTTTTCCATTATTAAAAAAGTTCTCTTTTCGTTCGCCCGATTGTTCCGCAGCCACTTCAGTGGATCCAGATGTCAGTTGGTGGTGTGATAAGTCAAGAAGGCCCTCAAGATAAAACGAGCTGGCAGAGATAAGGGGCCCAACATGTGCTTTATTTTAAGGGCCACCTGTAATCTTTCTCCGTGTAAAAGGATCCATGGCTCGTCGGAATTTTTATTATCGATTCGGCTCCGACGTCCTTTTTCGTATCGTTGTCGATCGTGGGGCGCGAGGGAGAGGCGTAGGGTTTTTCGTGTGCCGTTGGTCGAACTGGTTCTTGCGTAATCTCTTCACACTTTAAAGCTTAGATTATCGTGGTGTGAATGCGGGTAATGACTTAATGAAATGCGCTAAGTAGGTCGACCGAAAAAACACACAAGAATTTAGATAAACATAACCTCATTTTAGTTTTTGTGATTTGAGAAAAATTTGTCGCTTCGAGTTGTGATTTAAAATCGTAGTAGGCAAATCTAAAAGTTTTTTTTTAAATTAAAAGTCAAACTTAGTTGCGGTACGTTCTGCATTTATTAATTATTTTCTTTAAGTATGCCAAAAATTGATGCACTTTAATTAAGACACCCTGTATGTTAAGAAAAGGAGTTGGGAATTAGCACGGATCGAATAAAACACGCTGTATAATTTGGTATCACCGAGTAATAAATATAAATCTTCTTTTCGATTTAAAATAACACTAAATAGTAGTGATGTAGGTACAATTTGGTTAAAAAAACCGGTAAGAAGGCTTAACCGTATTAATTAGATGATCAAACAATTAGCCAAGCTTAATTAACCGGTTAAATCAGTTAGCCCGTTAATTGGTTAACAAAACAGTTAACTGGTTAATTATTTTAACCAGCTAACGGGTTAATTTGTTTAACCAGTTAACCAACCTAGCCAGTCCTTCTGTTAATTAATTTAACTGGTTAACCAACTTAACCAATTAACCGATTATTTAATCTAACCAGTTTACCAGTTAATTAATATAAACGATTGACCAGTTAACTAGTTTAACCAATTAACCGGTTAATTAATATACCCTATTAACCGGTTAACTGGTTAACTAATTTAACCAGTTAATTTAGCTTTTCTGGTTGTCTGACAAACTAATTAACCCGGTTAAACTTTATGGTCAATTTAATTGGCCAAATTGTACTAAATACCAACTTTAGGAATTTTATATTTATACAGTCGAACCTCGATAAGCCGAATTTTTGGTAACTCGAACCTGTTTGTCTAGGACTAGTCTATTGCAACGTTAATATTTTTATATCGATAACTCGAATTTTTGACAACTTGAATTATTTTTAGTTTCTTGTCAACTTTGACAACTGTATTTTATATAAAATTAAACAATGAGGGTACAAAAATAAATCAAACATTTTATATAGCTTAACCCCTTGACATACAAAAAAAACCGAATTTGATGAGTCCGAAAAAAACTATTAATTTGGCTCAACATTACTGTTATGAGCATACACAAATAACATAAAATAAACAATTAATAGTTTTAAAATATTTTGAAATATGTAGAGCAGTGTTTCCCAATCTTTTTTTAACGTGCCCCACCTAAGTCATTCAAAAAATTTTGATGCATATAATATATAACATATAAATATTTTTTTATATTTAAAAATTGAATTATTCCATAAATGAAGCCGAATTACAACTTGTTCAAGACACAAGATTTAAGTTTTAGCAAGAAATCACTAAGAAATTATTAAGAAAAAAAAAACAATAAGTAAAATTTAAAAATATAAACTAAAAAATATTTTTATATCGATAGCTCGAATTTTTGATAACGCGAATTATTTTTAGTTTCTCTTCAACTTCGACCTATCGAGGTTTGACTGTATTTAATTTTATAAATTTAATATTTCTGAACAATTCAGATAATTTATTTATTGAGTTTTCTCCAATATTAATTTTATTTGCGTAAATTAATGATCTTCAAAGTTTTTTGAAAAACCACAAATTCTGTATTTGCTCTATTTAAGTTTTCTGAAAATACATAATAATTTTTTCATCAAAATTTCCTTTTAAATTTACCGAATAAAGTTTTGTTTTATTCAATTTGTGTTATACAAAAAAAATTGATAATTAAAAATTTCTAAAGTTCTTAAATATATTTTAAAAATTTTCCAAGTTATTAATTTATTTAATTTGAGTTGTCTAAAAACTTAAAATAATTTATTCTTCGAGTTTACTTTAATAATTTTGCTAAATGTTTAAAACTGAATTTCATTCTATGTAAAAAAAAAATCGGTGCATGTACTTATGTACGCACGTTAGAAGTAATACTTCTTTGGCGCGACTAAATTAAATATAACAACGCGCTATGTTGCGCTTGTGTATAGCTAGACCAGTGGTTATCAAACTATATGTTACTGCGCATGTATCGTTTTATTTGAATACATTGCTATTTCCTTTTTAAATCCAAAAAGTAATTTAAACAAATTGAATAAATACGAAGATGTGCGCGTTCGAGCGAAAAGTGGCACATTTTTGAGCGAGGAAGCAAATGAAGCGCGACGCGGAGCGGCGCGCTTCATTTTCCTGAGATCGGAAATGTGCCACTTTGAGCTCGAATGCGCACACTCGGTTTTAAGCACCATTCACAACGATTTAGACCAATATATTAGATAAAAAATCAATACAATAACTTTAATCGTTCCATCTCGCTCGCACCGACACGATTCTCGTATCTTTCGCTCGCTCCCACTCATTTGCTATGGTAAAATACATTTTCGAACATTTTGACTTAAATTAAAATTTTGATATAAAAGAGCGAACGAATAAATGAAAAAAACGTAATAAATACGAAGATGCGCGCGTTCGAGCGAAAAGTGGCACATTTTCGAGCGAGGGAAGCAAATGAAGCGCGACGCGGAGCGGCGCGCTTCATTTTCCCGAGATCGGAAATGTGCCACTTTGAGCTCGAATGCGCACACTCGGTTTTAAGCACCATTCACAACGATTTAGACCAATATATTAGATAAAAAATCAATACAATAACTTTAATCGTTCCATCTCGCTCGCACCGACACGATTCTCGTATCTTTTCGCTCGCTCCCACTCATTTGCTATGGTAAAAATACATTTTTCGAACATTTTGACTTAAATTAAAATTTTGATATAAAAGAGCGAACGAATAAATGAAAAAAACGTAATAAATACGAAGATGCGCGCGTTCGAGCGAAAAGTGGCACGTTTTCGAGCGAGGGAAGCAAATGAAGCGCGACGCGGAGCGGCGCGCTTCATTTTCCCGAGATCGGAAATGTGCCACTTTGAGCTCGAATGCGCACACTCGACTTTAAGCGTACTTTACAAGAATTAATTTACGCTCTGACAATTCGCAATTAAATATTACAGAATTATATGAATAACAAAATTCCCAAATTGCCAATTTTTTGCCTTTTAACAAAATTATTGTTGAAAACAAACCTTTTTCCGAACATAAAATTGAATACAGTTCTTGACGTCTTAGAGACGTTAAAATTTACAATGACACCCTAAACGATTGACGTCTCGTAGACGTATGTCAAGGGGTTAATATGGTTTTAGAAAATTAATAAACTTATGTTCAATTAAAAAAAAACATTTCTATTACAAATAAATATCAGAACCTAAGAATCTTAAAAAATACTTTAAAAAATCAAATGAAGGTACATCGCTTAAGTAAAACGCCTTGTTTAATTCGAAATAATCAAAAAAGTCAAAAACATATTTAAATATTTTTTTTTTATAATTTAATCAACACTAAGAACCAACGTATTTTAATTAGGACACCCTGTATAAAGCTGTATATTGAATAAAATTAATTAAATCTGAAGAGGGGGTCACAGAAATTCACCCAAACAGTTTATATACTTCCAAATAGTTTACAAACATAAGCCACCCCATTTATATTTTTTAATGTAAATCAAATTTAAAAAAAAATTAAGGGGGCCTTCACAGATTAAAAAAAAACAACCCTAACTTGCTCAAAACAATTCAAAAAATAAAACAATTGTGATAAACAAATTAACAATTTTAGTCCGACGAATTTAAAGCGGAAAATTTCTATATTTCCATGGGGGTACGAAAAACGCCCCCCGACCCCGATAAAAACCACGCGAGAAAGAGATAAAGCGTAGGTTGTTTTAATTTTTTCCTTCTTGGAAGCCCCTTTGTCACAACACATTTCGAAGATAAACGAAATTTTAGGGGAGGCATTCGGGGTGCACCCTAAAATGCGACCGGCGCCTTTGATGTGCATTTTAAAAGTTTAACTTCGCTCGCTACCGAAAACTGACACCGATATTGATACTAAACTGACCTGTTTTAAAATTTTACGGCCCTTTTGTTGGGTACCTGCGGACGCCCCGGCCGAAGTTTACATAATTTTTAGACGTTTATTGCCAAAAGTCGCCCCCTCCCAGAAATAATACGTCTCTTCGTTCCTCCGCAACTTCGTAGTTAATTCGAAAGAAAAATCCTAATCGGGGAATTAATTGAATTTTTTTCGGGAACGAGAAAGGGAGGAAAATTTCGCTCCACTTTCGCTTTGCCCTTTAGTCGACTTTTACGCCACCCCTAATTGCCGCAATAAAGGGACAATCGTCGGCTCTCTTTACGCCCATTTAGTTCCATTCGAAACAAATTTAACGTCTTTTAGAAATGTCCAAACAGTTACGCGTTGGGAGGCTCGAAGAAAGAAAGAAAAAAAGGTTAACTGTATTATTTCGAAAATCCGTTATGCAAGTCGAAGGGTAACAGGAAAAAATTAAATTGAAAGATTACGTCGACAGCTCCTTCTTTTAAGAGCCTTTTCGAAGCCCTTATATTTACAAATATTTAAAATGGAAAAATAATTATCATAAATCTTGTCGAAAAAATAAAAAAACGTCGCTTTTGGACTTTTCTATTTCAAGTCTTAACATTTTAGATTTTTTAATTGTTAATAAGTTTTATTCATTAAAACTGTTCGTTTTAAATAAGTTTATTTTTTTTTAAATAACGAACGAGTAAAAGATCTAAAAATAAGCTTACGATTCAAATTGGTCGCTTTTTCAATTTAATGCAGTGGTTTCCAAACTGTGTTACTGCGCTCTGTTTAAAAAAAATGTAATCCTTGCGCCTTTTCACTGTACACCTATTTCCCGATTTACACGGTAGATAGGTTTGGGCGAAAGCCGTGCAAATATGAGAAAAGTATAGGAAAACAATGTATTTAGGTTCCCTTCTTAGCGGACACCCTTTATAACAAGCAATGTCGTTGGTCCCATGACTGTTCGTTGAAGAGAGGTTTTACTGTAAATTCTAAAAATATCTCTGATAATATAATACAATTTATATTATAATATAATTGATGATATAGAAAATTATATATACTAAAACAACCATACTTTTTTCATTTTAATTAGAAAATTCAAAATGTTAAAATATTAAAAACATTAAAATTAAAAATATATGAATATATAATATTATATAGTGACTTATATTCAAGATATATGAACTCCATATATTTCAAGATGATACAATATCATATGAATTGACATATATTACATGTATTTCTTTTATTGCATTAACTAGCTAAGTTTTTCCGAAATTTCGTGATAGGGGCGCCGGATCAGTGACCCCATACAATTTATTTATATATTATATTATATATCTACCCATTATAAAATATATATGTAACAAATTATATTTTGTAACTATATGAGGCTTTATAATAAAATATATACAGTCGAACCTCGATAAGCCGAATTTTTTATAACTCTAACCTGTTTCCCTAGGACTTGCCTATTTCAACGTTAATATTTTTATATCGACTTATCGAGGTTTGACTGTATTTATAAGATATTTTCTTTTATATAACTATAAATATATATTATAATCGTACGGGACTTCAATTAATATTATTTTTATTAGCAATACTACGAGACAATTAATTTTATTTTCTTATTGAATAGACAACCAACCTTTTCAAAGGGGGAAATTGAAGTAGCAAGAAACCACCCTTATAAATTTTTTTTGAAATAACACTATTGCATAAATTTTTAATTAAAGCATATACTAAAAGGACGTATCTATCGTACACATAAATATGATTTGTTTCCGACTCATACTTTTTTTAGTAATTATAAATGTTCAGTTTTTTGAATATTAAATTAAGGTAACTTATTAACGCCATGTTAAAAAATTATGAAATTATTCATAGAAGTGTAAAAATAAATTAAAATGTATGGGATATTTTTCAAGATCCGAGCTTTACAATACTTTTTACTTCGATAGTAGTCTGCGACTCCCCAGGGAGCCCCCCACCTCGATTAAAAATCGCCGTTATAGATTTTTGACTAAGATTTGTTTAATGTGTGATTTTTATTAATTAAAACTATTTTTTTTACTAAAACCGTTTTACTGAATGAGTATATTTTTAAAATGCTACTTATTCGGTCAATAAACAAAAATAAAACTTTAAAAATAAGCACAAAATCTAAATTAGTCGCATTATTAGTTTATTGAGAACCGGTAGTACCCAATATTTTATTTTTGTGAATTTTCAAACAGTTCAGTAACGATTCCCGCCCGCCAGGAGTAAATTTAATTCTAAAGCATCCTGTTGGTGTTTAGATATTCATTAGAAAACAAAATTAAGTACAGTAGAACTTCGCTAAGAATAGATTTAACGTCGAGGTAAAATTTGTTTTTTTTTTAACCTTTATTTACTCAAAAACTAACGTGCACACTCGGTTTTGAGCACAACTCATAATTATTTAGGCCAATAAATTAGATGCAAAAGCAGTTGAATAATTTGGATCGTTCCCTCTCACTCGCACCGACGAGATTGTCGTATCTTTTCGCTCTCTTCCACTCATTTGCTATGGTAAATACATTTTTCGAACATAAAATTAATTTTTACTAATTTAAATTAATTTTTTGGTATGAAAAAGCGAAGGATAAAGTAGACAAATCGAATAAGTACGAAGATGTGCGCGTTCGAGCGAAAAGTGGCACATTTCCGAGCGAGGAGCAAATGAAGCGCGACGCGGAGCGGCGCGCTTCATTTTCCCGAGATCGGAATGTGCCACTTTGAGCTCGAATGCGCACACTCGGTTTTAAGCACGATTTACAATCATTTAGGCCAATAAATTAGACGAAAAATCAGTCGAATCATTATAATCGTTTTCTCTCACTCGCACTAACGAGATTTTCGTTTTTTTTTCGCTTCCTTCACTTGTTGTTATGGTAAATCAATTTTTGAACATAAAATCGATATTTACCTAACTAAATTTATTTTTTCATTTGAAAGAGCTAAGGATAAATTAAAAAAAAATAAAACAATTTTTTCTAAATTAAAAAATGCAAGAAAAATTCAATTGGTTTTCTAAATTAAGTCTCATTAAAATAATTTTGTAAGAAATTGAGCAATTTGAACTTCCCAAGTTTAAATCATAAGTGCGCCACTGTTTGTTTTTTGTAAAAGACCAATTTACATACAATCTACTATTAAAAAAATTCTAATTTAAATTCAAAAACATCCAAATTATATTTTAATCCTATTTCGAAATCGAAAAATCTTTATTCAAAAATTCCCATAGATACTTTTTCGAAAAATAATAATTTAATGATTTTTTCATTTGAAAGGGCTAAGGATAAATTCAAAAAAAATAAAACTATTTTTCTAAGTTAAAAAATGCAAGAAAAATTCAATTGGTTTTCTAAATTAAGTCTCATTAAAATAATTTTGTAAGAAATTGAGCAATTTGGACTTCCCAAGTTTAAATCATAAGTGCGCCACTGTTTGTTTTTTGTAAAAGACCAATTTACATACAATCTACTATTAAAAAAATTGTAATTTAAATTCAAAAACATCCAAATTATATTTTAATCCTATTTCGAAATCGAAAAATCTTTATTCAAAAATTCCCATAGATACTTTTTCGAAAAATAATAATTTAATGATTTTTTCATTTGAAAGGGCTAAGGATAAATTCAAAAAAAATAAAACTATTTTTTCTAAGTTAAAAAATGCAAGAAAAATTCAATTGGTTTTCTAAATTAAGTCTCATTAAAATAATTTTGTAAGAAATTGAGCAATTTGGACTTCCCAAGTTTAAATCATAAGTGCGCCACTGTTTTTTTTTTGTAAAAGACCAATTTAGATACAATCTACTATTAAAAAATTTCTAATTAAAATTCATAAACAGCCAAATTATATTTTAATCCAATTTCGAAATCGAAAAAACTTTATTCATAAATTCCCATACATACGTTTTTGAAAAATAATAATTTAATGATTTTTTCATTTGAAAGGGCTAAGGATAAATTCAAAAAAAATAAAACTATTTTTTTTAAGTTAAAAAGTGCAAGAAAATTCAATTGGTTTTCTAAATTAATTCTCATTAAAATAATTTTGTAAGAAATTGATCAATATGGACCTCCCAAGTTTAAATCATAAGTGCGCCACTGTTTTTTTTTTGTAAAAGACCAATTTAGATACAATCTACTATTAAAAAATTTCTAATTAAAATTCATAAACAGCCAAATTATATTTTAATCCAATTTCGAAATCGAAAAAACTTTATTCATAAATTCCCATACATACGTTTTTGAAAAATAATAATTTAATGATTTTTTCATTTGAAAGGGCTAAGGATAAATTCAAAAAGAATAAAACAATTTTATCTAAGTTAAAAAGTGCAAGAAAATTCAATTGGTTTTCGAAATTAATTCTCATTAAAATAATTTTGTAAGAAATTGAGCAATTTGGACCTCCCAAGTTTAAATCATAAGTGCGCCACTGTTTTTTTTTTGTAAAAGACCAATTTAGATACAATCTACACTTAAAAAATTTCTAATTAAAATTCATAAACAGTCAAATTATATTTTAATCCAATTTCGAAATCGAAAAAACTTTATTCAAAAATTCCCATAGGTACGTTTTCGAAAAATAATAATTTAATGATTTTTTGTTTTGAAAAGCTAAGAATAAATTCAAAAAAAATAAAACAATTTTTTCTAATGATCTCAATCTTTTTATCGCCCCACACACCAGCCAAAATTTTACTCCCGCGCGCCAAAAGAAGTATACCGTCAATAATTTTAATTATCCACGCTTTAAATTATTACGTCTCGAAAAGTATTAATTTTTTTACTGCTCGTTCTTCTAAAAGACTTACGTTTTCAACGGACCATGACAGTTTATTTATTCTTCCCAATAAAAAAAGGCCTCGTAACTTACAAAAATTATTAAAAGGAACCCATAAAATACTTTCGGGTCAAAGTTCCTTCGCCTAACCTCATAAAAAAAAACAAATAAATAAACCCAACAAAGAAGTCTTTCGAATGGCTCCACCTGCATTCGCGCCCACGAAGCTCGGTTTCCAAAATCCCCGAACAGCTTTAAAATTTCATTTTAAAGTCGAGGAACCTGTTCCTCTTCGCTCAGAATTCTAAAAAGGACGAGTCGCACCTGAAGAACTTCCTTTCGCACTTACAGAGGGAGCTCGGGTGCGCGTCCGCCGGCCAAAATTATTTAAACAAAAATGTTGTAACGGAGCGAGGTTTCCGCATGGAAGGAAGCCGAAGGAGTAAAAATCGCCGCCGAAATTAATTCCGAAAATGTAAGGAACGGCATGTTCTGCAAACACAATAACTTCCGTATTAACGACGGATGCTTCTTATTAGAAGTCGAAGCTGCCATTTGCTTTGATTAAATTGTTTATGGCCTTCAGGCAACGACCCTTAATTTAGATTGTTTGCGCTTCGAGCTGCTCGTTAGTGTTAGCAAACTATTAGATTAAGTTTACACAACTGATTAAGGACGAAGAGGATATGTAGAAGGACCTTCTCGCGCACGAAGCTCGGTTTCCAAAATCCGAACAGCTTTAAAATTTCATTTTAAAGTCGAGGAACCTGTTCCTCTTCGCTCAGAATTCTAAAGGACGAGTCGCACCTGAAGAACTTCCTTTCGCACTTACAGAGGGATCGGTGCGCTCCGCCGCCAAAATTATTTAAACAAATGTTGTAACGGAGCGAGGTTTCGCATGGAAGGAAGCCGAAGGAGTAAATCGCGCCGAAATTAATTCCGAAAATGTAAGGAACGGCATGTTCTGCAAACACAATAACTTCCGTATTAACGACGGATGCTTCTTATTAGAAGTCGAAGCTGCCATTTGCTTTGATTAAATTGTTTATGGCCTTCAGGCAACGACCCTTAATTTAGATTGTTTGCGCTTCGAGCTGCTCGTTAGTGTTAGCAAACTATTAGCATAGCCAACGAGTGGTAAGAGACGAAAGATATGTAAAGACTTGTGCAACGCGAAGGAACGTTTAAAATTATTTAACTAGAATCAATGAAGTTACAGTCGAACCTAATTCGTTAATCGAAGCTCGAGGGCACAATTCGAATTTGTACATGTGCACATTCCGATCTTCGGAAGAAGCGCGCGCCGCGTCGCGCTTCATTTGCCTCCCTCGCTCGGAAATGTGCCACTTTTCGCTCGAATGCGCACATCCTCGTATTTTTTACACTTGTCTAATTTATCCTAGGCGCCTCAAAATCAAAAATTTTAATTTAATTTGCTAAATATCGATTTTATGTTTGAAAAACGTATTTACCATAGCAACGAGTGGAAGAGAGCGAAAAGATACGATAATACTGTAGGTGCAAGTGCGAAGCAACGATTAAAATTATTTAACTAGTTTATCGTGTAATTTATCGGCCTAAATTCGTTGTGAATCGAGCTTAAAACCGAGTGTGCACATTCGAGCTCAAAGTGGCACATTCCGATCTCGGGAATGTGCCACTTTTCGCTCGAATGCGCACATCCTCGTATTTTTTACACTTGTCTAATTTATTCTAGGCGCCTCAAAATCAAAAATTTTAATTTAATTTGCTAAATATCGATTTTATGTTTGAAAAACGTATTTACCATAGCAACGAGTGGAAGAGAGCGAAAAGATACGATAATACTGTAAGTGCAAGTGCGAAGAACGATTAAAATTATTTAACTAGTTTATCGTGTAATTATCGGCCTAAATTCGTTGTGAATCGAGCTTAAAACCGGTGCATTCAGCTCAGTGGCACATTCCGATCTCGGAAATGAAGCGCCGCACGCGTCGCGCTCATTTGCTCCTCGCTCGGAAATGTGCCATTTTCGCGAATGCGCACATCCTCGTATTTTTACACTTGTCTAATTTAATCTAGGCGCCTCAAAATCAAAAATTTTAATTTAATTTGCTAAATAGTTTATGAAAAGTATTTCCTAGAACGAGGGGAGACAAATACGATATTGTGTGTCACATTATTTTTAACATTTTGGTAATTTATGGGCTAAATCTTATCGGGAAATATGAAAAGCGCGCGCCCGCGTCGCGCTTCATTTGCTCCCTCGCTCGGAAATGTGCCACTTTTCGCTCGAATGCGCACATCCTCGTATTTTTTACACTTGTCTAATTTATCCTAGGCGCCTCAAAATCAAAAATTTTAATTTAATTTGCTAAATGAAGCTTATATGAAAAGAATTATTTGTTCTTAGGATAGCTATCCTGGTTTTTTATATTATTTTTTAAACGTTGGTTAATTAATGATAAACAATTATGGAGCATAAAATCAGCCGTTTTGCCAATTTTCGAAAATCTTATATTTTAAGACTTCCACTCCAGCAAATTCAATACGAAAAATATTATTCCCCTTTGTGTTTGCTATCCTGGATTTTTTCAATTATTTTTTTAATATTAAGTAATTAACAATAAACAATTATATGGCATAGAATCGGCCGATTTAACAATTTTCAAAAATGTTATTTTTAACACATTAAAATCTTATGAAGCTTATATGAAAAGAATTATTTGTTCTTAGGATAACTATCCTGGTTTTTTTATATTATTTTTTAGACGTTGGTTAATTAATAATAAACAATTAAGAAGCATAAAATCGGCCGTTTTGCCAATTTTCAAAAATCTTATATTTTAAGGTTTCCACTCCAGCAAATTCAATACGAAAAAAATTATTCCCTTTTGTGTTAGCTATCGTGGATTTTTTTAATTATTTTTTTAACATTAAGTAATTAACAATAAACAATTATATGGAATAGAATCGGCCGATTTAACAATTTTCAAAAATGGTATTTTTAACAGATTAAAATCTTATGAAAAGAATTATTTGTTCTTAGAATAGCAATCCTGGATTTTTTATATTATTTTTTAAACGTTAGTTTATTAATAATAAACAACTATAAAGCATAAAATCGGCCGTTTTGCTAATTTTCAAAAATCTCATATTTTACAGTCTACTTCATCAAATTCAATACGAAAAAATTATTCTCTTTTGTGCTAGCTATCCTGGATGTTTTAAATTATTTTTTGAAGGGGAAGTAATTAACAATAAACAATTATATGGCATAAAATCGGTAAACGTTACAATTTTCGAAAACCGTGTATTTACAGTTTGAAGCCCAACATATCTAATATTAAAAAAAATACATAAATCGATTTAGAATCTTCCGATCTCGGGAAAATGAAGCGCGCCGCTCCGCGTCGCGCTTCATTTGCCTCCCTCGCTCGGAAATGTGCCACTTTTCGCTCGAATGCGCACATCTTGGTATTTATCGGATTTGCCTATACAGTCGAACCTCGATAAGTCGAAGTCGAAGGGACACCAAAATTAATTTGTCAATCATGCTTAAAATCGAGTGTGCACATTCGAGCTCAAAGTGGCACATTTCCGATCTCGGGAAAATGAAGAGCGCCGCTTTGCGTCGCGCTTCAACTTTAAAAAAATTGTAGCGCCGTTATTTGTAAAAAAATGGATTTTAACTCATGTTTCTTTGGCAAAAAATTTGTACGCGCACATATTTGATCGCCAACAATTTTGATCGCGAATTCGGATTCGGATTTGGAAGCCTTTTAACTTCAAATAGGCCTAAGAAACCATAAGCTTGCTACTTCAAAGCTTGAAGAAAACGTTTAAAAAAAAAACATGGGTTTTAGTCCATGTTTTTTTGACAAAAAAATAGAATTGCTTTATATTGCAAGGGGATGTTCCTACGTACCCCTAGTAACTATAGCCGGTGTCATTTCCTGGCGTTCTCGCTCGAAAATTTAAATTTTCGCTTTTTTAAAAAATTAAATTTAGCTCTAAAATGAAACTTTTAAAACGCAATAACTTTATTATTTTTGAGAAGCGCCTGGAAATATTTTATTTTTAAATGTATTAGGCCTTAATACGCCAGAATGAGGTCCTAACTCAAAACCCCCAAAATCGCCAAAAAACTTGGATGTTAACTTATGATTTTTTAACAAAAAAAAATAGAATTGTTTAATGGTTTTTAAATTTTAGGCAATTTTTGGATTACGTCGCATTATCCGATGGAGAAAAGCTCTTTTGGAAGAGAATACAAGATGTTGTTATTACAGCAGCTTGTGCACCTCCAGGAGGTGGTCGTCATTTCGGGATGCTACTTATTGCCCCACCGAATGAATACTGTTTGAAGGCTATATTTAAGGTACTTAAGCAATGGTACACTATATGAAACTTTTTACAATTAATTGTTTTAGGCTATTATTCGCGGATGTTTGTTTGATTTTTCAAATCCCGTACGCGATTCCATGGTAAATGCAGCTGTTGAAGTGTACGATAAGATTGCTGAAGATCTGTTACCAACACCGACGAAGTCTCATTACGTATTTAATTTGAGAGATCTCTAGAAAGGTGTTCAGGATATTTTACAAGCAGATTCTGGAACTTTAAGAGAAGCTTCGGCTATGATGAGGTAAATTAAACATGTCTCAAATATTAGTTTTAAGTAGAAACAAATTTTAGATTATTCTACCACGAATGTTTGAGAGTATTTCATGATCGATTAATTAACGAGGAGGACAAGTCGTACTTCTACTTTTGAATGAGGGAAGTTTGTCACAGAGCTTTTGCCAACCCCGTACTGCAATTGCCAGATGAAAAGGTCATTAAACATCCTCCTACTTTAATTTATTGGAGATTTTATGGTGTTCGGGGCTGCACGAGAAGATAGGATTTACGAAGAAATACACGGTCTCGATAAATTGAAATCTTATCCTTCATGTTTGTATTTTTTTTTAATTATTATTAATTTTCCACTTGTAAAAATTATGTAGGATTACTTGGACGATTATAATATGATGACTTCGAAGGAAATGCACTTGATTTTCTTCATGGATGCTGTTGAACATTGTTGTAGACTTTCAAGCATATTAAGATCTGAACGTGGCAATGGATTATTAGTTGGAGTAGGTGGAATGGGTAAACAAAGTCTTACAAGATTAGCATCTCATGTAAATGCCTACAAGTAATGTTATATCTTGATTATTAACATCAAAAATACAGTAAGGGATTTTAGGTGCTTCCAAATTGAATTAATCGGAAGCTATGATCACAGTTCTTTTTTTTTATGATCTTCGAAAGTTATATTTTAAAGCTGGCGCAGCTAATGAAAATACTGTCTTCTTATTTACTGATACACAAATAGTTTTAGAAGAGTTCCTCGAAGACGTTAATAACATATTAAATTGTGGTAAAATTGGTTTTTTTCCCACTAACGATTATAAGAAGTTTAATTTTTGATTTTAGGCGAAGTGCCCAATTTATTTGAAGCAGACGAATTTGAGAAGGTAATAATTGGAAGCAGAAGGGCTGCGAAAGAAGCAGGTATTAGTGAAGGCAATCGAGATGGCATTTACGACTTCTTTATTCGAAAAGTGCGAAGTAATCTTCACCTCTTCCTTTGTATGAGCTCTGTGGGTGATGCATTTAGGTATGTTTTATTTAACAAGAAACAATATTAGGTTGTAATAAAAACTTTTAAAAATGTTGCCTCAGAGGCTTTTCATTAATTAGTTTTTTTGAAATGGTTTTAGGATAAAAATGAAAACCTAAATCTTTTAAGCATTTAAAAATAATGTTTAATATGTCTTTGAAAACTGCCAATCTGCGATGCCAAATTATTGTTTTAAAATTTTCTTTTGTAGACGCCGATGTCGAATGTTTCCTTCATTGGTAAATTGTTGCACAATTGATTGGTTTTCAAAATGGCCCGAAGAAGTCTTACTATCAGTGGCCGAAAACAGTTTAAAGGGCATTGGAGGCCCTGAATTAACAGAGCACTTAGCACAGATTTCATTTGCGTAATTAATTTCAATTTTTCTATGTAATTAAATTTTAAATATTTAATCTTTTTAGATGTGGTTGAAATCATACCATCCCCATCATATTGGTTGTCGGGTTTCTATTTTACTCGAGGATTTTTAACTGGAACTTTGCAAACTCACGCTCGAAAGTATAATTTACCAATCGATCAACTGAAATACGATTTTAAGATTTTACCCTATTACGTCGACCAAGAAGTAATTAAAATTTCACACGACTTGGAGGGTTTTGATGTGCGTATTAAAATTACAATCAATTAAAAAAAAATTATGAATAATTGGTTTTAGGTTCATGAAGCTTATGGGGCAGTTCAGCCCCCCAAAGATGGAGTGATTATCCATGGCATATTTGTTGATGCCGGACGATGGGACATAAATCGTATGTCATTAGCCGATCCAAACCCAGGTTAGTTAGTTTTTAAAATACGAAGCTTACTAGAATTAGATTGCGCGCTTATCTCACATCAAGAATTGCTATTTCATTTTTGAGATTGATTATAGGGGAAATTAACCCACCTCTCCCAGCCGTATTATTACTGCCTGTAACAGTAATGCCAGAGAACGATACGCGCTACATATGTCCTTTATATAAAATTTCGGTACGTGCTGGTACTTTATCGACGACTGGCCATAGCACTAATTTTGTGGTTGTCATGTTGTTACCTTCGACTGAACCACAGAGCTATTGGATTCTAAAAACTTCACAAAGTGAGGTGCACCGAGGTGCGAAACGGAGATAAATTTACTTTACTGCAAAATAAATTCAATTTATTGTAATAATTAATCAAATCGATAATATTTATAAATACGGATCAATGGCACTACGAACTTGTAGTACGTATTACAATTTTGGAAGTATGGGTACCTTTTTAGAACAGGCACAAGCAATACTAAACAGAGTTTACTGCTCATTGTTAAATCATTCATCATCAATTGCAATTTTCTGCGCAAATAAAAACCGGTTTTAAATCTAGGACAGTGCATTAAAATTTAGGACAGGCCACCAAATGTCCACATTTAAACCCAATCCGCTAGATTTTGGCAAAAACCATTACTTTTTTAATTGAACGTAAACTTTTTAGCATCGTAATTTTGAAATTGGCACTGCTCTAAACTGGCAATAGGTAAGCCTCCACTAGAATTATTTTTTTTTTAAATACATTAAGTTGCAAATTAAAAGTAATTCAATAGTTTTTGGAAATGTTATAGATTAAAAGGGTGTACTGTTTATGTCTTATAGATTCTATAATTAAAAAGGGCTTTATTTCAACGATTCCAAATTAATTTCGGTTTAAAGTTTGTTCCTTTTTAATGAATAACTATTCATAATTATATTTAGCAACAATTAGATCTGGTGATAATGAAAGGGAAGAATAAGGTACAAGCCTTGATTGAATTTTAGTAGGAACTAACATTTTTCATAACACTCTTTATCGGTGCTTGCGGAAAATAAAATAATCAATTATTTTATTTAAAATTATCAAAGTTCTTTTTACATGGGCTTCGGGTTAACTGATATGACGATTAACGACTTTCTAGAAACGTTTTCGATTTATGATTCATTGTTAAATGTATAATCAAGCTGAATAGTTGTGTTTTAAATACGTGCTCCTTCAAATTTAAGTTTCGACCCTTAAAACAAGGTGAATATTAATTCTACGTGTTTCTATTAAAACTTACAGCTTTCGTAGAGGTTTTGTGTTAACATGTTTTTTTTCATTTTTTTTACAGAAAGGAATCTACGAACAAATATGTGCTACATTACATCGCACCCTCTTTCCGACGTCAGTTTTGGAAATATCGAACCTATCGAACGTCTTCTAAAGCAGTCGGTGGAAATCTTCGGTGAAAGGTAGGCCCCCAGTTTTTGGGTTGTTTTTACCTTCCTCTTTTGCCATCGTTTCGAAATTAAATTCTAATTGGCACACTATTTGAAAAAAAAAACATAGTTGAGATTGGTTTGAAAACATGTTACTAATTGCGGGGTTTTGAGTTAACACCGGTTTCCGATAGAATAAGGTCCAATACGATCGGAAATAGAAGGATTTCGGGAAATAGTCAAAAATAAAACGGTTAGAACAATTTCAAGTTTTGATTTTTAAAAATAATTGACGCTTTGGAATGTCGAAGCTTTCGATTTAATTAGACGTTACTTATTTTTCAAAATCAAAAGTTTAAATGGGGCTAACATTTTTATTTTTGAAAATAATCGAATTTACTATACGGGAACGTATTCTAGAGATAATTTTGCATTGGAAAACGTTCATTTTTCTAGCATTATCTAAAACACATTCGATTACACCGCCACCTCCAACTTACATATTGGGCTAGTGGTGTCAACTTGTAAATAGGGTCATATCTCTTGTATTTTTATGCAAGGGCTGTTTAATCGGGACTTTCGGGAGCATTTGATTTATATAGCAATTTGTTGTAACTCCACTAATAAGCCCAGAAAAAATTAATAACTTTTTTACTTGTTCTAAATTAATTACTAAAATGCAAATTTTTTTCCAAATTTACTGGGTTGGTTCCTTTGTGTTTCTTCAAAAAATTGTAGTCTGCGTTTTGCTACAGATACGTTTTTTTTCGAAGAAGTTAAACACCCATTATTTGTTAATGTTTGCTCATTACTCATCCGGTTAAATCAAAATTATTTTGGTACTGATTTCTGATGTTTTTAGGACAAGTCGAATTACATAGTCGATTGCTCGAAGGATGTTCCCAGCCATCCAGGCTCACCATTAATCCTTAGGAGTCATCAATCTCTAATTATTTGACTGCTAATCGATGAAAATCTTTTAAGCAAAGATGGAAAAGACAACATTTGCAATCCTGTTTCTGTAATGTAGGGTGAGTTTTTTTAAAGTTGTTTATTTATTGCGTATACCGTAGTTTATAATTCTTAATTAATTATAAACTATACTATGTACAGTTTAGCGCCTGATCGTTATATAACAAATGACACAGTTAGTGTAGTGTATGGATGTTTGCCTAATTTGCGGTTTTAAAATTAGAGGTAAACTGCAGTATATTATCGTACAGAATATGAATTAAAGTACTTTATATTTACACTACTTATTATCAATTCTATTTTATTCTTTGAATATTTAAATTTAATAGGAAGTTTGATTTAATTACATTTATACTGCTGCTTCATATATAATTTGACAATTTAGTTATGGTTTTTATACCGGAAAATAATAGTCACAGTATTGTTTCAACTTTGTTTATTTATAATTATTTAGAAATTTCTTCATAGATTAATTCAGATACATTTCATAGTTTTCCAAATTGATTACTCAGGTGAATAGAACAGTTCTTCAAAGAGCATTTAAAGTCGTCCATTTTTATGTTCCTCAGTTCGAAGCTTTAAGTAATTATAAGCTTGTTCAAAAAACCATTAGTCTTATGTCCCTTAAACAAATAAATATTATTTATTAATGAAATAAAATTAATATTCAATTACCTGTAAATAAAATAAACCCTTTTATCCATTAGAACTTGTTTGTCCTTTTCTTTTTACTGTCTCTGCTTTTCATACTTTAAATCTTAATACACTCACACACATTATAATCAAATTGGTTTTTAACAGTTTTAGTTAGCACATCATGCAAATCCCTTAATAAACTATATTTCATAATGCTACGTAATTCAAGCTTTTAATGATATTATTGAAAATTAGTTTCCAATTTATAGAACTAAATTCAGTTATCGATTGAGACCTTTTAGGAATTGGGCTACATTATTAATATAGAAATTGCAATTCTATTGTGCATATCTTCATATAAATTCTTGAGTTCCATATGTATCTATTTTACATGTAATTTATGCAAGTGTACTTCCCCATTTGTTCCATTGTACATACTCATACAAATAATCCAATCCAGAAAGTTGTACAAGTTATAATAAGTAGAAGACTGCTCCAAATCCATCCTATAAATTTATTATAAGTAAACTTGTATTAACGTTATTGAATACATTTACACCGATCATCGGTAGAATGTTTCAAACACCTACAAACTCCACTTCTAAAGATTAAATTGTGAAATAGTCTCAGTCTGCATGTTTTGGACGTCTAAAAGCTACAACAACCATGTCCATAGTCATATCCTCAAAAACGACCAAATTTTAACCCCCGAGTAACCATCATTTGATTCTTGCCTTAATTCGTAGAAAACCTTTTCCTTCATTGTAAGTTGCCGGAAACTAAAGGCTTGCATTTTAGTTAAACCACACTTATTTATACCATTTTATATAATTTATTCTTCTTATAAATTCCTAATTGTAACACTCTAAAATAGGACAAAAAGGTTAGGTTTGTGTTTGATTTCTAATTGGCCATTGTGACGTGCGTGACGTCATCGGCGGCCATCGATGTGTAGACGACCTTGGCGTTATGAATGAAAAATAGTAAACTGACCTGCGCAACATTCCTTTCGTAGTAAAACCGCGTGACTTCATATCGAGCGTTACGTTAAGGCAGAATCCGATATTAATTATTTTTTGCTAAACTAATTTTAGTGGCGATATATGTAAGTAAAGTTTATTTAAAGTAATCGTTTCTTAATATATGTTAATATTAAACATCCTTTGCGTTCGATATTAATAAAGCTGTACTTGAAAACGATCGAAATTAATTCGTTTACTTTGTCATTAAGCGAAATAGCTGTGCTTAATTTTCAAATTAACACTTCAGCGCACATTTTCTCGTCACCGAAAGTGTTTGCAAATGATTTGTTGTTTATTTGTTAGCATCTTGTACGCATATAATTTTATTTAATTTTTAAAAGACGCTTGATAATAAGCAGAGCTCACCTCTGTGGCCTTATGGTAAGATATGGGGCTTACGCATTGCTTACCTAACGCCTTTATGCAACGAAACTTTAGTCATTTAAGTGTTCGGTATGAAGACAAATGGCATTGAGTAAGCTAATAATTGTTTCTTTATTTTACAGAGAGGAATTTAAATACATTTAAATGCATTACACCACACCACCTTCAACCCTCTTTGGATGTAAAGTTTTGCAGACAGCCAGCCTACAAAAGAGTGCTCATTTCGAAACGATGTAAGTATGAAGGTCTTATTTTTTTCCTCCATGGGTAGCTTTTGTTAAATTAAAGGGTTGTTAGTTGCCATAGTTGATGATTAATTTCAAAATCCGTTTTTTTTTTAAATTCCCACCGATTTTTAAAATTGATTAGTGTATCAACTCTATTACTTTTACAACTTTAAAATCAATTTTTTTGTGTTTTATTACTTTCTAAAAATATTTCATTAATATTTGAAAAACAAATATAAATCTACATATCAATTAATCAGATTTGAATTTAATTATCCTTTTAGTAGGGATTAGTAAATTTTAAAAAATGCTTTAATCAGCAGAAAATTAGTCGAAAACATTAATAAGGCTTTAAATTAAATTTTGGAGAATAACGCGATCAAGTCCTTCAAGGTGTAAATTTTGCGAAAAATTTTAATTTTCTTTTTTTTCTACCACCACTTCTCCAAATATTGAAATTCGACTAACTTGGGTTCTATTACCTTTTGAAAAAAATTATTTATTATTTGAATCAGGTTATTAAGAGCTATCGTTTAATATTAAAGTCTATGCTGTTGTAGACCATAAGATTATTATTTATAATTTTATTTTGTATTTGTATTAATTTTATTGGTAGTTAGTAAGTTATTTTTTGTAACTGTTTGTTTCTTTGTGTGTCGACGTTATATTTATTGAAGTTGAAAAAGAGCCGAGGTTAGTTCTTTAAAAATGTAATTTTAACAGTATTTCTTTTTGAAATTGTTTAAAAAAGGTAATTCCATTTTAACTAAAGAAAATTTATAAGAGGTTAAAAACGTATACGGTAATAAGGTCATGGTATATTCTTAGATGTTGTTTCTTCTTAGCTGAAGACAGGCGGTGGCTACCTGTGCTGTGCACGGGGGCTCCACTGTTTGACCCATTGTTGTAGGGTAGTTCATAAGTTCATTACACACCACACTTTTAAAACACTTGTGATTATTTTGGTTTTAATTTATTTTTCTAAATTGTTTTCTGTTAATTGAAAGTAGACGTTTTCAGTAAGCATTTGAAATTAATATAAACCTATATTCAGTTTAGAACTTATTTTAAAAAAATCTAATTAGTAAAAAGATACAATCAAATTTAAAATGAAACACAATACACATCGCAGAGGGTGGCGAAAAATTCTGATATTTGTAATTAGAAAATATAAAAATAAAGAAGGGGTGTTTTATTTTAATCTAGGTATTATTAAACAACATCTAAGAAATATCATGACCTCTAACACACAAAGGAATAATATGCCCTCAAATATGGGGCAAAGATTTAAAATCTACTAAAGGTAAGGTGAAATCTACATGTTCTTTCCACACAAACACACACCCCCACATACACTTTAAAAACACGGACACGTGGAGGAGGGCTTTAATTTTTATTAAAACGATATACGACATAAATTTGAATATTAAATGCAAAACATGTTTATCCACTTTCTTAAGTACTTACACACACTATTGTCTTAACGATTTATATGTGCAAGCGATTCCACCTATATTTCTACTATTTATAGATATATATTACGTATATTACGTACCCCTACTAACTATAGGTGGTGTCATTTCCCGACGCTTTCCCTCTAAAACAGAAATTTTTGGCCTTTTTGAAAAATTCAATTTGACTTTAAAGTGCAACATTTAAAACGCAATAACTTTTTTATCTTTGAGCAGCGCCCGGAAATCTTTTATTCTGGAATGTATTAGGCCCTAATACGCCAGAATCCGGTCCTAACTCAAAACCCCCAACATCGGCCAAAATCGCCAAAAACCATGGGTTAAAATCCATGCTTTTTTGATTTTCAAAACGTTTTTGCAAAGCTCTGAAATAGCGCGCCTATGGTTTCTTAGGCCTATCCGAAGCCAAAAAGGCTGCCACATCCGAATCTGTATAGTTTTTAAAGATCCGTCCACAAATAACGGCGCTACAATTTTTTTAAAATTGAAAAAGCATGGATTTTAACCCATTGATTTTGCCAAAAAATGAAAAAAATAGAATTGCTTTATATTGCAAGGGGGTGTTCCTACGTACCCCTACTAACTATAGGTGGTGTCATTTCCCGACGCTTTCCCTCTAAAACAGAAATTTTTGGCCTTTTTGAAAAATTCAATTTGACTTTAAAGTGCAACATTTAAAACGCAATAACTTTTTTATCTTTGAGCAGCGCCCGGAAATCTTTTATTCTGGAATGTATTAGGCCCTAATACGCCAGAATCCGGTCCTAACTCAAAACCCCCAACATCGGCCAAAATCGCCAAAAACCATGGGTTAAAATCCATGCTTTTTTGATTTTCAAAACGTTTTTGCAAAGCTCTACAATAGCACGCCTATGGTTTCTTAGGCCTATCCGAAGCCAAAAAGGCTGCCACATCCGAATCTGTATAGTTTTTAAAGATCCGTCCACAAATAACGGCGCTACAATTTTTTTAAAATTGAAAAAGCATGGATTTTAACCCATTGATTTTGCCAAAAAATGAAAAAAATAGAATTGCTTTATATTGCAAGGGGGTGTTCCTACGTACCCCTACTAACTATAGGTGGTGTCATTTCCCGACGCTTTCCCTCTAAAACAGAAATTTTTGGCCTTTTTGAAAAATTCAATTTGACTTTAAAGTGCAACATTTAAAACGCAATAACTTTTTTATCTTTGAGCAGCGCCCGGAAATCTTTTATTCTGGAATGTATTAGGCCCTAATACGCCAGAATCCGGTCCTAACTCAAAACCCCCAACATCGGCCAAAATCGCCAAAAACCATGGGTTAAAATCCATGCTTTTTTGATTTTCAAAACGTTTTTGCAAAGCTCTACAATAGCACGCCTATGGTTTCTTAGGCCTATCCGAAGCCAAAAAGGCTGCCACATCCGAATCTGTATAGTTTTTAAAGATCCGTCCACAAATAACGGCGCTACAATTTTTTTAAAATTGAAAAAGCATGGATTTTAACCCATTGATTTTGCCAAAAAATGAAAAAAATAGAATTGCTTTATATTGCAAGGGGGTGTTCCTACGTACCCCTACTAACTATAGGTGGTGTCATTTCCCGACGCTTTCCCTCTAAAACAGAAATTTTGGCCTTTTGAAAAATTCAATTTGACTTTAAAGTGCAACTTTAAAACGCAATAACTTTTTTATCTTTGAGCAGCGCCCGGAAATCTTTTATTCTGGAATGTATTAGGCCCTAATACGCCAGAATCCGGTCCTAACTCAAAACCCCCAACATCGGCCAAAATCGCCAAAAACCATGGGTTAAAATCCATGCTTTTTTGATTTTCAAAACGTTTTTGCAAAGCTCTACAATAGCACGCCTATGGTTTCTTAGGCCTATCCGAAGCCAAAAAGGCTGCCACATCCGAATCTGTATAGTTTTTAAAGATCCGTCCACAAATAACGGCGCTACAATTTTTTTAAAATTGAAAAAGCATGGATTTTAACCCATTGATTTTGACAAAAAATGAAAAAAATAGAATTGCTTTATATTGCAAGGGGGTGTTCCTACGTACCCCTACTAACTATAGGTGGTGTCATTTCCCGACGCTTTCCTCTAAAACAAAAATTTTTGGGCCTTTTGAAAAATTCAATTTGACTTTAAAGTGCAACATTTAAAACGCAATAACTTTTTTATCTTTGAGCAGCGCCCGGAAATCTTTTATTCTGGAATGTATTAGGCCCTAATACGCCAGAATCCGGTCCTAACTCAAAACCCCCAACATCGGCCAAAATCGCCAAAAACCATGGGTTAAAATCCATGCTTTTTTGATTTTCAAAACGTTTTTGCAAAGCTCTACAATAGCACGCCTATGGTTTCTTAGGCCTATCCGAAGCCAAAAAGGCTGCCACATCCGAATCTGTATAGTTTTTAAAGATCCTTCCACAAATAACGGCGCTACAATTTTTTTAAAATTGAAAAAGCATGGATTTTAACCCATTGATTTTGCCAAAAAATGAAAAAAATAGAATTGCTTTATATTGCAAGGGGGTGTTCCTACGTACCCCTACTAACTATAGGTGGTGTCATTTCCCGACGCTTTCCCTCTAAAACAGAAATTTTTGGCCTTTTGGAAAAATTCAATTTGACTTTAAAGTGCAACATTTAAAACGCAATAACTTTTTTATCTTTGAGCAGCGCCCGGAAATCTTTTATTCTGGAATGTATTAGGCCCTAATACGCCAGAATCCGGTCCTAACTCAAAACCCCCAACATCGGCCAAAATCGCCAAAAACCATGGGTTAAAATCCATGCTTTTTTGATTTTCAAAACGTTTTTGCAAAGCTCTGAAATAGCGCGCCTATGGTTTCTTAGGCCTATCCGAAGCCAAAAAGGCAGCCACATCCGAATCTGTATAGTTTTTAAAGATCCTTCCACAAATAACGGCGCTACAATTTTTTTAAAATTGAAAAAGCATGGATTTTAACCCATTGATTTTGCCAAATAAATGAAAAAAATAGAATTGCTTTATATTGCAAGGGGGTGTTCCTACGTACCCCTACTAACTATAGGTGGTGTCATTTCCCGACGCTTTCCTCTAAAACAAAAATTTTTTGGCCTTTTTGAAAAATTCAATTTGACTTTAAAGTGCAACATTTAAAACGCAATAACTTTTTTATCTTTGAGCAGCGCCCGGAAATCTTTTATTCTGGAATGTATTAGGCCCTAATACGCCAGAATCCGGTCCTAACTCAAAACCCCCAACATCGGCCAAAATCGCCAAAAACCATGGGTTAAAATCCATGCTTTTTTGATTTTCAAAACGTTTTTGCAAAGCTCTACAATAGCACGCCTATGGTTTCTTAGGCCTATCCGAAGCCAAAAAGGCTGCCACATCCGAATCTGTATAGTTTTTAAAGATCCGTCCACAAATAACGGCGCTACAATTTTTTTAAAATTGAAAAAGCATGGATTTTAACCCATCGATTTTGACAAATAAATGAAAAAAATAGAATTGCTTTATATTGCAAGGGGGTGTTCCTACGTACCCCTACTAACTATAGGTGGTGTCATTTCCCGACGCTTTCCCTCTAAAACAGAAATTTTTGGCCTTTTTGAAAAATTCAATTTGACTTTAAAGTGCAACATTTAAAACGCAATAACTTTTTTATCTTTGAGCAGCGCCCGGAAATCTTTTATTCTGGAATGTATTAGGCCCTAATACGCCAGAATCCGGTCCTAACTCAAAACCCCCAACATCGGCCAAAATCGCCAAAAACCATGGGTTAAAATCCATGCTTTTTTGATTTTCAAAACGTTTTTGCAAAGCTCTACAATAGCACGCCTATGGTTTCTTAGGCCTATCCGAAGCCAAAAAGGCTGCCACATCCGAATCTGTATAGTTTTTAAAGATCCGTCCACAAATAACGGCGCTACAATTTTTTTAAAATTGAAAAAGCATGGATTTTAACCCATCGATTTTGACAAATAAATGAAAAAATAGAATTGCTTTATATTGCAAGGGGTGTTCCTACGTCTACTAACTATAGGTGGTGTCATTTCCCGCGCTTTCCTCTAAAACAGAAATTTTGGCCTTTTGAAAAATTCAATTTGACTTTAAAGTGCAACATTTAAAACGCAATAACTTTTTATCTTTGAGCAGCGCCCGAAATCTTTTATTCTGGAATGTATTAGGCCTAATACGCCAGAATCCGGTCTAACTCAAAACCCCAACATCGCAAAATCGCCAAAAACCATGGGTTAAAATCCATGCTTTTGATTTTCAAAACGTTTTGCAAAGCTCTACAATAGCACGCCTATGGTTTCTTAGGCCTATCCGAAGCCAAAAAGGCTGCCACATCCGAATCTGTATAGTTTTTAAAGATCCGTCCACAAATAACGGCGCTACAATTTTTTTAAAATTGAAAAAGCATGGATTTTAACCCATCGATTTTGACAAATAAATGAAAAAAATAGAATTGCTTTATATTGCAAGGGGGTGTTCCTACGTACCCCTACTAACTATAGGTGGTGTCATTTCCCGACGCTTTCCCTCTAAAACAGAAATTTTTGGCCTTTTTCGATCGGCCGTGCATTATTACAACCAATCTTAGAAATATTTCCCTAATTCATTAAATTTTTATATATTTTAACTAATAAATATTACTGGCCGATCTTAAATCCATATTAATAATAGTTAAAAGTTTGAACTTATATTTAATACTTTAAAAATCTTCTTTAATTTTTTAGAGGTTTCGACCCCATCTTATGAAGAATAAATGGGCAAACAGGCGTCTTAGAAAATACTTTCGCAAGGAAATTATTCTTGGTTCGTCTTCAAAGACTTCAACGCAGGAACACTCGGGTAATCTAATCCAGCAGCAGCAGCAACAAGATCATTGATGGAAGATTCATATCCAGAATTGTTGTGTTAAAGACATTAATTTATTTAATATTATGCGGATTCTTTGTATACAGAATTCTTGAGAAGAGTTTGCTCCCTGTTTGATGTAATTAAAAACACCATCTCTGTTAACGAGGGTGGTTTTTAATATTTCTAAATGCATACGGGATTTTTTTAATTTGTATTCAACAATTAATAGTTTTATTAGTGGTGTTGCACAATTGCTTTTTAAATTTATCTCTTTCGAATCATATTACTTTGGTTACTTTTACAGAGAATTAACGTCGCTGTTTAAAACCTTTTCTAAATTACTTTTTTAATAATTTTGACCAGTCTTTTGACATGTTCAATTTAGTATAAGCGATTTTAAATTAAAGGAAAATCTTAAATTAATTCGTAGGAGCAAACTCTTTTTCAAGAAGTAATTTTATTGTTAATAAGTAAGTTGTTTATTGTAACTATTTATTTCTTTGTGTGTCGATGTTTTATATAATTAAGTAGAAAAAGATCGGCGGTTAGTTTTTTCAAAAGTAATTTTTTTTTGTAAACGATCATGAGTAGGTTGTTTAATTTTTACTAAAAAAATGAATAATATGGTAGCACGATATGCAATTGAGACCATGGTATGTTCTTAGATGTTGTTTTTTCTTAGCTGAAGACAGTCGTGGCTACTTGTGCTGTGCACGGGGGCCCCACTGTTTGACTCATTGTTTTAGGGTAGTTCATAAGTTTATTACACTACACTGTCAACATACTTTTGATTAATTTCGTTTTAATTTACTTTTCTAAATTATTTCTTTTTATTGCAAGTAGACGTTTTCAGTAAGCATTTGAAATTAATATAAACCTATATTCAGTTTAGAACTTATTTTAAAAACAATCTTATTAGTAACATTTTCTGGACTTCTTTTTTAATATTTCACTTTTTTGTCTTTTAAATACTTACCTTTCTTCTTTGTTGTCCTCCTTTTAATTTATGTAGCACTTTGAAGGGCACAACTTTTATTTATTTTTACTTTTATAAAATAACAACCCCACCCCACCTACATATTATTATTTTATCTTTTCAGACACACTTAAAACACCTTCACCCTTTTCCCTTTTATTTATAGTATTAAATTTATAACCAATTGTAAAAAAAGTTGCAGTCTCTAGATTGATGTGCAAATTAAATCACTCTTGGTTTACATATTTCCCATAAGGTTCTTTTTTAATTTATACCAATAAAAAACATCGTTAGGGTTGCAACTTTTTATTGTATTAAAATGTGTAAAATGTAACAATTTTAATATATACAATAAAGACTCTTTATCGTTACATGTCTTTTAATAAAAATTAATTGTAAGACCAGCTAAAAGGTGGGATTAAATCTAAGTGAGTGGGGTTCACATCTAACTACGTAAATATTTAAAAATAATTTTTTAAAGTTATAACTTCAAAAATTATTGGTTTTAAACGTATATACTAAAGTACTAAAGCACTAAAGCACAAAATTTAGTGTATAACGCCATAGCTCAGTTGGGGAGATCTTGGTTGTTTGTTCGAATGGTCTCGAGTTCGATTCCCATACTGGTCTAATTTTTAAAAATCTCTAAGAAAAATCCAACGAGCAACGAGCCGAACGAGACGAATGACGAATGACGAATGACCGTAGGATACTCGTGACTTGAAAAATATTTTTAAAAATCTCTAAGATAAACCCTCGGCCGACTCGGCCGACTCGGCCGACCGTAACTGGTGATTTGAAATTACATTTTTGCAAAAATCTATTTTGGCCAACCTTTTTTTTATTCCCGCCAAAAGTTTCGACTAACCTTTTCTCACTTCTGTACTCCTGTTACAAATCGATACAATTTAGTGCATTTTGTCCAAGTTTTCTTCAAATTTTTTTGTAGCCTGCGGCTATAGTTTTCTTAATTTTGTAAATCGAACCAAATTTCGTCAATTTGTATCAGGATCACATGATATATGAGGAGGTATTCGAAATCAAAAATTTTTAAAGCGTTTTGAAAAAGTTTCCTCTAATTTTTATATTTTTTTATGTAGGTAAATTTTAAAATAAAATAAAGAAGACCTGTACATAAATTTTATATATTTTCCCAATTTTCCCTTTACATCCCTTTGCTTATTAACTAAATAATTTGTTACAAATTTAATAACATCAAAATAATAAAAAGCTACATCCTTTTTTGTCGTTATAATAGAAGAAACCTTATTTAAATTAAATGCTTAATGTGTAAATTAACAAATCATTAATAGACATGAATATTAAAAGACAACTTCTTTTACAATATTTAAAAATATAATTAATTTGGTAAGTGACAAGAGTTTAATATGAAATCAGAGGGATCAGAGTTGATTGAGAAAATTAGAGCGATGCACACTCTTCTCGTCGAAAGCTAGCTCCGTAATGGAATTTGAAACAAAACTTTACCACAGGCCATCCATAATATTTTTATATTCGTCATGCGTCGCCGTAGACCAATCGATAGGTGACTAGATATGACGTCACTTTTGAAACCCCCTCTATTGAACATATGGCCGAACTAGCGACAGCATTTTACAGGCATTTTCATTATCGGCCAGGGCTGCAACCCATCATACAAACACCTGGGCGCCATGTATTTGTATTCACCAATTCAATTTCTGAAAAACAAACATAAATCAAAAACTATAAATAAAAAAATAAATTAAATGTTAATTACTATATTTACCCTAATCCCCCAATTAATAATTATTATTAAACACATGTTTATCTTAAAAATAAAAGAGTATAGTTCAAATGAAAATATTCCATAAAGCTAACAGAAATATTATCAAGCACTAACGGCATCACAATTAAGAAAGTTTAAAAGGTAGTAAAATAATTTGTAGTTAAGACATAAAATACAAACACATATTACTCACATTAATGTTTAATACGTAAGGCTAGTATTACCCCCTAAACTTCCAAAGAAGTATACATAAGATGTGAACTTCAATCTTTGTTTGAAGCTCTTTTCATGTCGATTAGAATACCTCCATTCGAAATTCATTTCATCCAGGACTATTATTGGTAAGAATGTATTATATCCTCTCCATAGTTAATTCTACACTTCAGATCTAAAATAAATTATTATACACTACAACAAACTTACTAAAAGCTAACGGTTGTAATAATAAGCATGATTTTATATGATTTTGATATTTAATCAAGAAAAAAGAACGCATGTGCCATCAATAAACAACTTGTTGCACTACTAGATAATTATAAAACTTTCGGCAACATTTAATCACTTTGTAATGGTAATT